>CM024765.1:54897621-55138999 GCA_014218235.1 Colocasia esculenta | reverse complement strand
ATACCCTACTGAAGGATCGAAATAAATGTGTGGAAAAGATCTAGAAGGGGGGGATGAATAGATCTTAGCCACTTTTGCGGAAGCTTAAATAATTTTTAAACTATTTAGAATCAGAGGCAATATATCAGTGAAAAGCTGCTGATCTGATTAGATTGGAGTGAGTTGAAAAACTTAGATGAGAATCAAGTTGATTAAGTGAATTAGAGACGAGTCCTATGCAAGCATCTAGCGGATGAACCAGTCAAACCACAGAACACAAATGCACAAGGATTTTTAGGTGGTTCGGAAATCACACCTGTGATTCCTACATCCACCCCTCACAACCGTGAGGATTCACTAACACAACTGGGTAACACACCCACTGGAGCCTGACAACTCCACACTGAAGAGCTTACAACTCACACCACTTCTAGAGCAAGACTACTCTAGAACAACTGAGCAAGACTGCTCAACACACACTTGAGTTTGACAACTCAACACTGAGCGCACCGGCTCACAACAATCTGAGCACAAGGCTCACACATAGACTTGCTAGACACCAACTTAAGACAAGATCTCCTAGCAACAGATCTAGTCGAAATTTGAGAACACTAATGAGAATTATGCAGAAGCACTTGCATAATCTCAAGAGATATCTCAGAAGAACAGAAGTAAAGTAAAAGTATTGAATGACTTCGTTCTTCAAGTGTACTCCCTTGTAGAAGCTTGAATTGGGAAGAAGCTTGTAAACATGAAGTCCAAGACGATGCTCTGCAATCTGGGAGGTTGGACCTTCCTTGAATTCTTCTCCAACGATGGCTTCTACCTGATCTACTTCCTTGAGATGCTTCAGAGGCTTCTTTAAGATCAAACCACATTCTCACACCTTGAATTGGTGAGAAGAGGTGTTCAGGAGACTCCAGAAGCAGAGGAGGGAGACACGAACTCTTATGGCCGCCAGGAATTTTTTCAGGAGACTCTAAGGTTGGTTGGGTCTCTCTTTCGAAGGGAGGCCAAAAGAGCCTTTTATACCCTTAGGATTCCAAAGATACCCTTTTGGGGTACAAGGGCACGCTTCCCTAGGAAGATTCTGATCGCCCTAGAAGGACACGTGGCAGCCATCAGCTCTTAGGATGAAAAGTTTCCGTAGTGTGTCGACCTGCCCTGGTGGTTGTGTCGACACACTGTTCCAAAGATGGAAGAATCTGTTCTGGGAGAAAGGTCCCGTGTCGACCTGCTCTTGAGTGTGTCGACCTGCTGTCCCAATTCTCAAACTGGCTGTTCTGGGAACTGGGTCTAGTGTCGACCTGCCCTGGGAGTGTGTCGACCTGCTGTCCCAATTCCTCAAACTGGCTGTTCTGGGAACTGGGTCTAGTGTCGACCTGCCCTGGGAGTGTGTCGACCTGGGTACCCTTGATCTCTGAAAACTGCCACTCGTGTCGACACACTCTTGACATGTGTCGACACACTCTTGACATTTTTGCACAATTTCTCTTTGAGTCTGTGTTGATGTGTCGACACCATTGATGGGTGTGTCGACACATCTTTTGCATAAAAAGTTTGTACCTGAAAAATAACACATATATCATTAGTTAAATGATTTATCATTACCACAAATGATAAATGTGGTTTGAAAAAAGCTTTTTGAGCATGACTTTCAGGTATGATGCTTTTGACATGTTCCAATTAAATTGCTTTAAGAACACTTCTTGTCATCATCAAAATAGGAGGGAAATGATATGAATTAGACATTCACCCAACAATCTCCCCCTTTTTGATGATGGCAACATTAAATCCATATTTGAATGTGGTTTTGATGAAGTGTGATTTTTAAGCAATTTTTATTGATTAAGTTTTTGTTTTTCTTTTGTTCATACTTGTCAATGTCCTTTTGATATTGTTCAGTAACAATTGATGATATTTTTGTGAGATACAACGTTACTTGAAATTAGAAGATTTGTGCACACAAGTCAACAATTGAACAAGTATTCACACACAAATACAAAAATTTGTATTGAAGCCAAACAACCATTTCATGTCATTCATTTCATTCAAAAGATCATTACAATTCATTCAATCTTCTCCCCCTTTGACATTATCAAAAAAATGTACATTAGGTAGAAGATGGAGGAGGAGGAGGAATTGGAGCTAGAAGCATCTCAATGTCTGACAATCTCTTATCCATTGACTTCATGCTTGACTTTATCTGTTCATGGATAGTTGTCAGCCGAGTGTGAAGATAATGCTCCATTCTATCAGAATGTTCTATCAAGGTGCTCTGAGTTCTTTGCAATTCATCTGAAACATGTTGAGAACTTGATGACCCAGCTGACCAACCAGGTCTTTGCATGATTTTGAACTCCTTGGTCAAATCTGTGAGCTGCTTGTCAATGTGCTCATTGAAATTTCTCATACTTTCCAAATCATCCACAAAATGAGCAAATGATAGTCTGGTGCTGGAAATCTCATGCAATGTTTGATTGGTGTTGAAGACATCTGCTTGGGAATTGGCCAAAATTCCCTGAAGAACTTTCTCTAACTTGTCCTGATGTTCTTTTAGCTCAATATAGGAATCTCCCAGAGTTCCTATGAGTCTGTTAAATCGCTGAGCTGCATAATCAGAAGCTGCCTTCTGCTCAATAAATTTGGCAGAAACTGTGTTTTCCAGTCTTTGAATCCGTAGCTCAAAAGATGAGGACATGGATTGAAGTGAGGAGTTGAAGGATTCAAATTTGTCATTTAGGAAAGATATCAATTCTGGTGGAACAGGAGGCCCACCAGAAGATGTGGATGGTTGGAATGAGGGTTGTGGAGAAAAGAGGAAGCTGAGGTGAGAGAGGATCATGAAAAGGACTGACATTTTCATTAAGAGCTTGATCCTCATGCATAGGAGGCTGATCCTCTTGACTTAGGGGCTGGTCCCCTTCAGCTGGAGGCTGTTCCTCCTGTACTTGGGGCTGATCCCCTGGAGCCTGAGGCTGGTCCTCCTGAGGTTGGGGCTGTTCCCCTTGGTCTTGAGGCTGTTCCTCTTGAACTGGAGGAGCCTCAACCACAGCTGGTCCTCTTCTAATTTGATTTCCCTCTAATCTAAATCCCATGAACTTCTGGATATTCTTGAATGTATAGATATTTGACTTGGGAATGGACTGGGATTTTTCAGATTCCAATGGCACACCAAAGTGCTTGAACACTGAGGTCAGATGTGCTCCATAAGGAAGTGATCTCTTCAAGTCTGTTCTTGTAGTTTCAGAAATGATTTGATAAGAATCACATGAAGGTTGACCTTGATATCTTTGACCATGCAATAGAGTATGAATCTCTGGATATCTGTCAGTCTATCTCGCCCACCACCTTGAGGGGTAACTATGGTTGTCAAGATGTGGTGAATTACCCTTAACACAGGTGGAAATGAGTTGGCATTAAACCTTGTCACATAGGTTTGTTTGGCATCTGATGGATCTGCAGGATGGCCTGTCAAGATTGAGTAGGCTTCATGTAAGTCAAATTCAAATTCATGGTAGTCAGCCCCCTCATCTGGCACTTTGAAAATGGAGGCTGCTACATCAGTTGGCATGTCTATCTCTATCCCCTTGACTTTGGATTTAAAACCTTCTTCTGTGCAGGTGAGGTTTTTGTAGAACTCTCTAACTAACCTTGGATAGCAGACTTGAAATTCAGAAATGAAAGGAATCCAAGATTGAAAGGAGAAATAGGTTTGAATTTCAGGGAGAGAGTCTGCTAATTGGGTGTCAGAAAGGTCAAGAATTCTAGGCTTCAAAATCAGTTTGGCAGCACTGACGGATTCTGAGGGTATATCCTCTTGAGACTCAGTAGAGGAAGACGAAGATGATTCCTCATGATGGTCAGAGGAATCGCCCGAAATATCTGATCTAGGGTTTGAACTTTGTCTACCTCTGCCAGCATTGGAGGTCCTACCTCTCTTTGAAGCTCTGAGAGGTGCAGAAGAGGATCCTGGAAGCTCTGCAGGATCATTTCTTCGCTTGGTTCTTCTTTCAATCTGTTCAACTGGAACCTGTGCCGGAACCTGCCTTGAAGAAGCCTGAGACCTTGCGCCACGGCGGGGACCCAACTTGCGGACCATGGTGCAAGGAAGGAGTGGAATGTCAGAGAGGAGATGGAAGATTGGTGAGGTGATTGAAGATTAGAGAGAGATGGTGAAAATTTCTTGCCGGAATGGTGAGAGTTTGGCCGTCGGGTCGACCTGATGCTCAAAAAGGGATGCAGAGGTACACTGCCCGCAGGAACAACAAGGGTTTAAGGTGAACCCGAAAGATTTGAAAAGTTCTGGCAAGAAGGCAGTGTCGACACATGAGGAAGGGTGTGTCGACCTGACTGGAATTATGTGTCGACACGAGAGAGGATTGTGTCGACACAGCCTTTGAGAGAAATGAGAATTTTTGAGAGGAAATTTTTGAGAAATTTGGGGACATCTTTATAATGATAAATAATGAGAGGAATTATCATTTGAAGGATTTTTAAGAGGCCTAAAAATTCATTTGCTGTATTTTACAAAAATTCATTACAGTTCAAGTATTTCATACAATTTCCAACAGGATATTAGCATTCCAAGACTTGAATCAACAAAATGATAAATTGAGGGATATAATGTATCTTACAATCAACCAAAATCTGCCATGTTTCTCAATTTTCAAGAGTTAAAGATATCATCTAGACTAAACACAGTTGTGTTGAAAGTAAAACACAAACTTAAAGAACAACTTGATGAAGGAGGAAGATGATTCTTTCTAAACAAATCTCCAATAATTTTCATATTTTTGTTCTTTTAACAAACTATCAAATGATGTAAATCTCTTTCACTCAAGTACTAGTGCTTTTTACACACCATAGTCCCTGGATACTCAAGATGTAGTCATTGTCAAGTCTCAAAGGGGTAAATGATGACTTTTTGACATGAAAATATACGTTTTTTAGACGCCAATATTTCCAGTTACTCAGTCATCATCAAAAAGCATAGCACATAATTGCTTAAATTTTGAGGTTATTTTCAATTTGGATCCCCTTTGAACAGAGTTAACAAGAATGCCTCATGACATGCATAGCACTTCATTCATTGTGAAGGTGTGCAGTTTCTCAGCACAGATGTCATTGCTCTGTTGAATTTTACAAGATTTTGGAGAGTTTGTAGGATAGAATTCAAATACATCCAGCCATCAGTTGCAAACAAGGTAATGTTTTAAGTTCAAGACACAATTGTAATTTAGTTTAGGAAGAGATCTGAGTTTCTGTGGATTGAGAGACATAGTGGAAAGTTGATTAGTAAAAATATAATGTATCACTCAAGGTTCACTTTGAGACTCTAGAATTTAGAATGAGGACATCATGCAAGGAATTGATGAAATGCAAGAAGGGTTCTGAAATTTGCAAAAAGATGACTTGTGAATTTTCTAGCTCCCCCTGAGATGATGATTTCAATCATTTTTCATCAAAATAAAGATATGCATTTTTTTTTTTTTGAAATCAGAAAGAATGTTTCTTTTTGGATAACAAAGATTTCTTCTCAACAATTGTATATTCATTTCTTGGTACTTGGCGGAGACATATACTCTCGCATAGTGAAAGTGTCCAGACAAGCATAACCTGTCCTTCTCCAAGTCACCATTTGATATACCAAGAGATTTCAATACAATAAGAGTTGAAGAATTCATTATCAGAAAGAAATGAAGGTTAAAACTGTGCAAGTTTTGAAATCAGAAAAGACATTCTCTTTGAACAATAAAAGCTCCCCCTCAACTATTGCATATTGACTTCTTAGTACTTGGCGGAGATATGTTCTCACGCATAGTGAAAGTGTCTAGACAAGCATAGCCTGTCCTTCTCCAAATCACTATTTGATATACCAAGAAGTTTCAACACAATCAGAAGTGAAGAATTTATTGTAAAAAGGGAAATGGAATTGGAATAGAGAGAGATATGAGCAATGTGCTTGAGGAAGCAAGGAGTTATGAAATACAAAGAACTCCCCCTTAGACAAAGCATCATTCAACCCAAACTTTAAGAGAGATCAGAAGGATGGACATTTACAAAGACCAAGTTCTCTCCTTAAAGATGAGAATCTATTTTCAGGAAGGGGTTTTGTGAATATGTCTGCAATTTGTTTTTCAGTTACAATAAAATGGAGTTCAAAAGATTTCTTGGCAACCTCATCTCTCAAGAAATGATGCCTGATTTCAATGTGTTTTGTTCTAGAATGCTGAATGGGGTTTTTAGAAAGATTGATTGCACTTGTGTTATCACATAGGATGGGTACACACCCTAAATCTTGGTTGTAATCAAGAAGTTGATGTTTCACCCAGAGAATCTGAGTTCCACATCTACCTGCTGCAACATATTCAGCTTCTGCTGTTGACAGAGCCACTGAATGTTGCTTCTTAGAAGCCCAAGAAATAAGGCACCCACCTAGAAATACACACAAGCCACTTGTGCTTTTTCTATCTAACTTACACCCAGCATAATCAGCATCACAATAGGCAAACAATTCTAACTTGCAACCAGCAGGATACCAAATTCCTAAGTCACATGTTCCAACAAGATATTTAAAAATTCTTTTCACAGCAAGCATATGACTTTCTTTAGGATTTGATTGGAATCTAGCACATAAGCACACACAAAACTGAATGTCAGGTCTAGAAGTAGTAAGGTAGAGCAGAGAGCCAATCATACCTCTGTAGGTCTTTGGATCTACTGACTTACCAGATGGGTCTTCTTCTAGCTTAGCATTTATTGCAATGGGTGTGCTTGAATGTTTAAGGTTCTGATAGTCAAACCTTTTCAGTAGCTCCTTGACATATTTGGTTTGACTGATGAAGATACCTTCATTCGTTTGGTTAACCTGCAACCCCAAAAAGAATGTTAAGTCTCCCATTAAGCTCATTTCAAATTCATTCTGCATTTGATTTGAAAATTCAGTGCAAAGGCCTTTATTGGTGGAGCCAAAAATTATGTCATCAACATAAATTTGGACCACAATTATTTGATTTTTTACTGTTTTAGTGAACAATGTTTGATCAACATTACCTCTAGAATATCCTTTTTCAAGTAAAAAGGAACTCAAACGATCATACCAAGCTCTTGGAGCTTGTTTAAGACCATAGAGTGCCTTATTAAGCTTGAAAACATGGTTAGGATATTTTTCATTATCAAATCCAGGAGGTTGTTCAACAAACACATTTTCCTTTATATATCCATTTAGAAATGCACTTTTAACATCCATTTGAAAGACTTTGAATTTCATGGAGGATGCAAAAGCAAGGAAAATTCTCACAGCTTCTAGTCTAGCTACAGGGGCATAAGATTCTTCAAAGTCAATTCCAAATTCTTGGTTATACCCCTTTGCAACTAGCCTAGCTTTGTTTCTTATTACTTGACCAGCTTCATTCAATTTATTTCTGAAAACCCATCTAGTGCCAATCACTGTTTGGTCACTAGGTCTAGGCACTAATTCCCACACTTGATTTCTTTCAAATTGATGAAGTTCATCATGCATAGCATTAATCCAATCAGAACTGGATAAGGCTTCATCAATTGACTTGGGTTCAATTTGGGAAATTAGAGCTAGTGAGTCTTCTTCAATGTTTTGCAAAAAGGATGATCTGGTCCTAACTCTATCATTTAGATTGCCAACTACACTATCTAATGGGTGATCTCTTAGAAATCGAGGTTCAGAAATTACCTGTTGAGAGGTACCCACTTCTGAATCAGTATTACCTGAACCATTTGGAGATTGTGAGTTGTTGTTCAGGTTTTCTTCAATGTTATTACTCTCCTCAACGGTTGGTGAAGAATCCACAATGAGGTCATCCTCTTCATTGTCTTGTTTTTCCCTGCAAGATTTAGAATCATTAGTGGAAAAGGAGTTTTCATTAAAAATAACATGTGGAGATTCTTCAATAGATTTGGTTTTTATTATGTACACTTTGAAGGCCCTTGACACTTCAGAATAGCCAAGGAAGATAGCTTCCTGACTCTTAGCATCAAACTTGTCAAGGTTTTCTTTGTTATTATTGTGAACATAGCATTTGCACCCAAAGACTTTAAAATAGGAAACAGTTGGCTTTTTGTTTTTCAATAATTCATAGGGGGTTTTCTTGATTTTTGGTCTGACCAATGCTCTATTGAGTATGTGATTTGCTGTGTTCACAGCTTCAGCCCAGAAGGATTTGGGTAATTACTCTCAAGAAGCATGGTTCTAGCCATTTCCACAAGAGTTCTGTTCTTTCTTTCCACAACTCCATTTTGTTCTGGAGTTCTTGGTGAAGAAAACTTGTGGAATATCTGAAATTCAGCACAAAAATCAGAAAAGGATGTGTTTTCAAATTCACCCCCATGATCAGTTAAGATGTTTTTGATTTTATATGGATAAGTGGTTAAGACAGTGGTACAAAAGTTCCTGAATTCAAGGCATGCATCACTTTTGTGAGATAGAAAAATAACCCAGGTAAATCTAGTAAAGTCATCAATGATTACAAATCCATATCTTTTGCCACTCAAGCTTAGAACTCTTGTTGGCCCAAAGAGGTCCATGTGAAGAAGTTCTAGTGGCTTAGATGTGAGTACATCATTGAAGACTTTAAAGGATTTTCTAGTTTGTTTTCCTTTAGCACAGATCCCACAAATTTGACCTTCAACACTAGAAAAGGATTCAGGAAGACCTTTAACCAAATTCAATCTTAACAACTTATTCATTGTTCTGAAGCTTGCATGGCCAAGTCTTTTGTGCCAAGTCCATGCAATTTCATCTTTATTTGCAACAAAACAAAGATTTTCAGAAAAGTTTTTATTAAGGTTGATCATGTAGACATTGTTTTCTCTTTTTCCAAAGAATTTGATTTTATCAGTTGATGAATCTATTATCTTGCAAAAATCAGATTCAAACACAACTTTGTGACCTTTGTCACATAGTTGGCTGATACTGAGCAAATTATAGTCAAGTCCATCAACTAACAAGACATTATCTACAGAGTTTGAAGAAGTTTGACCAACCTTACCAGATCCAATGATCTTTCCTTTATTTTTACCTCCAAAGGTGACTGACCCTCCCTCCTTTTCAAGCAGGAATGAGAATTTGGCTCTATCTCCAGTCATATGTCGTGAACACCCACTGTCAAGAAACCATACATTTGTGTTGGGTGCACGACTTCCCTGCAACAAGATCAGTGGAGAGAAGATTTTGGTACCCAAACAGAGTTGGGACCATCAGAATGATTTAACATAGACAGCAAATCCTTTCTCACCCAAATTTGATTTGTTTTAGATTTTTGTTTTGTTACTTTGGTGTTTTCAGCATTTTTCTGTTTGTTCTTTCTTTTAGGAATGAAAGCACCAAGATCTTTGTTTTTGGTAGGAGGGGAGTTTTTCATTTGAAAATTTGAGTTCATAGAAGGAGGTGGAATCCATGGATTGTGTTGGTACATCCAGAAATTTGGATAAGGGTATTGAGGATAATGCCAACAGGGATTTTCATACCATTGGTTCCAAGGATTAATCCAATTTTCTTGAGGAGCTGTCTTGGAGGTCCAAGGTTTTTCATGGATCATTTCTTTTCCCTTTTCTTATTTCTCAGATTTTTATTTGAATTTTTAGTTGAGTTTATTATGGTTTTTGGTGTTGAACAGGTCGACCTGTCAGGGGACTGTGTCGACCTGACAGTCTTCTTTTGTTTTTGAATTTTTGATTTGTTTTGAGTTTTGTTTGGGTTTTTGTTTGGGGTTTTGTTTGCTGTCTGTTGGATTTCAGTGTTTTCCAGATTGGGACCTTTAACAAAGTTGATTAATGGTGCTTTTCCCTTTTTCTCACCAGATTTATCTTTTGTTGATTTCTTTTTGTTGAATCCCAATCCATGAGATGTGGTTGTCTTGTTGGATCCTAGCAATGCCTCTAGGTTATCTTGGCCTTTTGTGAAGGTTTGGATAACCTCCTCCTTTTCCTTTAGCTGGTTTTTAAGAATTTCAATTTCTTCGATTTTCTGTTGTTTTTCTTGTTTTTCAATTTCCAGCTTTTCATTTAAATTTCTGAAGTCTTGGGAGGCCTTCTGAGAAGCAAGCTTTAATTCATCAATTTGGTTCAGTAAATTTTCTTTTTCTTCTTCAACCAATTCTGTTACTTCAGATTCCAGTTCACAGATTCTATTGTTTGAAGATTGGTTATGGTAAAGATTTTCAATTTTCTTTTTGATGTGTTTGTTTTCTTTTCTCATTTCAGAGTATTTTTCTACCAATTCAGCATACACATCCTGCCAATCTTCAACACTATAATCTTCAAAGGAAGTATTTACCTTTCCATCTGTGCTGTTGGCCATGAAGCAAACTTCCTCACTCTCTGAGCTTGAGGACTTCTTCTCTTCTTCTTCCTCACTTGTGTCTTCATCAGACCAAGTGGCTACCATGGCCTTGGGCTTCTTGTATTTCTGGAATCTTTTGTGCTTTTCCTTTTTGTTCTCAGGACACTCTCCCTTCATGTGTCCTGGCTTGTTGCACCTGTAACAGATAACATTCTCATCAGGTTTATGATTCTTATTGAAATTGGAAGAGGAAATATTCTTCTTACCTGGGGAAATTTCTTTTTCCCAGTCATTTTCCCTTTCCTATATTTCAAGAATTTCCTGAATTGTCTGGTCATGAGGGCAATCTCATCCTCATTTGACTCAGACTCTTCAGAACTTGTTTTATCCTGATTTTATCTTTGTTGCTTGAAGAGGCTTTGAGTGCCATAGGCTTGGTCTTAATGATAAGATCTTCATTTCTTCTTAAGTTTATTTCATACGTCATTAAAGATCCAATCAATTCATCCAAAGACATTTTGGATAAATCTTTTGAATCTTCAATAACAGTGGCCTTGGTATGCCAAATTGAAGAAAGTGAACGCAAAATTTTTCTTACCAAATCTGCATCAGTATACTCCTTACCCAAAGCCTTGAGTCCATTGACAATCACCATAAATCTGGCAAACATTTCAGAAATAGATTCATTAGATTTCATCATGAAAAGTTCATATTCTGAAACTAATATATTTGCCTTGGTCTCCTTGACCTGAGATGTTCCCTCATAGAGTAGTTCGAGTTTATCCCACATCTCTTTGGCAGATTTACACATAGAGATTCTCGAATACTCCTTGGGATGGACAGCACATTGAATCATATTCATGGCACTGTAATTCAATGTAGCTCTCCTAATTTGCTCCCTCGTCCAGGTTTCTTCCTCACCCTGGTTTTCATAGGGACCAGCCTCAACTACTTTCCAGATCTCATAGTTCTGGGCCCTTAAGAATACTTGCATTCTGTTCTTCCAATAAGAATAGTCCAAACCATTAAAGAATGGTGGCCTATTTATGGAATGGCCCTCAGCTATAAAACCCTTTGAGTCCATGACACTTAAGTAAATGCAAGGAGAAGTAGTTGAGCAAGCAGGCAAACAAACAACCAGATAGACAGACAAACAAACACTCAATACTCAGAAACAAAAGCTGCTCAGTTCAAATCAGATCGATATAAACCCGCTCTGATACCAATTGAAGGATCGAAATAAATGTGTGGAAAAGATCTAGAAGGGGGGGATGAATAGATCTTAGCCACTTTTGCGGAAGCTTAAATAATTTTAAAACTATTTAGAATCAGAGGCAATAATATCAGTGAAAAGCTGCTGATCTGATTAGATTGGAGTGAGTTGAAAAACTTAGATGAGAATCAAGTTGATTAAGTGAATTAGAAACGAGTCCTATGCAAGCATCTAGCGGATGAACCAGTCAAACCACAGAACACAAATGCACAAGGATTTTTAGGTGGTTCGGAAATCACCCATGTGATTCCTACATCCACCCCTCACAACCCGTGAGGATTCACTAACACAACTGGGTAACACACCCACTGGAGCCTGACAACTCCAACACTGAAGAGCTTACAACTCACACCACTTCTAGAGCAAGACTACTCTAGAACAACTGAGCAAGACTGCTCAACACACACTTGAGTTTGACAACTCAACACTGAGCGCACCGGCTCACAACAATCTGAGCACAAGGCTCACACATAGACTTGCTAGACACCAACTTAAGACAAGATCTCCTAGCAACAGATCTAGTCGAAATTTGAGAACACTAATGAGAATTATGCAGAAGCACTTGCATAATCTCAAGAGATATCTCAGAAGAACAGAAGTAAAGTAAAAAGGTATTGAATGACTTCGTTCTTCAAGTGTACTCCCTTGTAGAAGCTTGAATTGGGAAGAAGCTTGTAAACATGAAGTCCAAGACGATGCTCTGCAATCTGGAGGTTGGACCTTCCTTGAATTCTTCTCCAACGATGGCTTCTACCTGATCTACTTCCTTGAGATGCTTCAGAGGCTTCTTTAGAGATCAAACCACAATTCTCACACCTTGAATTGGTGAGAAGAGGTGTTCAGGAGACTCCAGGAAGCAGAGGAGGGAGACACGAACACTTATGGCCGCCAGGAATTTTTCAGGAGACTCCAGAGGTTGGTTGGGTCTCTTCTTCGAAGGGAGGCCAAAAGGAGCCTTTTATACCCTTAGGATTCCAAAGATACCCTTTTGGGGTACAAGGGCACGCTTCCCTAGGAAGATTCTGATCGCCCTAGAAGGACACGTGGCAGCCATCAGCTCTTAGGATGAAAAGTTTCCGTAGTGTGTCGACCTGCCCTGGTGGTTGTGTCGACACACTGTTCCAAAGATGGAAGAATCTGTTCTGGGAGAAAGGTCCCGTGTCGACCTGCTCTTGAGTGTGTCGACCTGCTGTCCCAATTCCTCAAACTGGCTGTTCTGGGAACTGGGTCTAGTGTCGACCTGCCCTGGGAGTGTGTCGACCTGCTGTCCCAATTCCTCAAACTGGCTGTTCTGGGAACTGGTCTAGTGTCGACCTGCCCTGGGAGTGTGTCGACCTGGGTACCCTTGATCTCTGGAAAACTGCCACTCGTGTCGACACACTCTTGACATGTGTCGACACACTCTTGACATTTTTGCACAATTTCTCTTTGAGTCTGTGTTGATGTGTCGACACCATTGATGGGTGTGTCGACACATCTTTTGCATAAAAAGTTTGTACCTGAAAAATAAACACATATATCATTAGTTAAATGATTTATCATTACCACAAATGATAAATATGGTTTAAAAAAAAAGCTTTTTGAGCATGACTTTCAGGTATGGTGCTTTTGACATGTTCCAATTAAATTGCTTTAAGAACACTTCTTGTCATCATCAAAATAGGAGGGAAATGATATGAATTAGACATTCAACCCAACACCTCCATGATTTTCTATACTTTTCTTCCCATTTCCCCCTCTAAGGGCAATTTGATTGTAATAGACCTCCCATGGTGGAAACACAAGAAGGCTAGGGGCAATGCCCAACATTAAAGATTTCATGCACGCCCCTCTTACCTTGGCCTCTGTGGTTAGTAGAGCGTGTAAACCTATACTACAACATTGATGAATATTGTCTTAGAGTCCAAAAATCTAAAAAAATACAAAAAAATACAAAAATAACAAAAAAGAGAGTCTTTTGATGTATATATTTCACGTTGTACATATTTTCCCGTATTTCTCCCTTATTTCAAAAGCCAAATTTTTTTTAGAAAAATTAAAAAAAATAGTAGTAACATGTAACACTACATTCTCCTTATTTTCTTATCAAAAATAAAAAAAAACAACAAAAAAATCAAGAAAATAAAAAAAAAAAAAAAAAATGCATGTGCATATTTCCTTTCAGTTATTTTATTACGTTCCTATCTTTGATTAGACATTAGCCCCTGACCAGATCTCAAGAAAGATACATCGTAGGCAAGGGCTAAAACAGATCTACACTAACCTGTTCTCTTGAGTGTTGTGGAATGCAGGAATCAAAGAACAGAAGCAAAACGCTCAAGTGCACAAAAGCTCACAAAGTCCACAATATTCCACTATGATGATCAAGTCCATGTACATATCATGACAGGGGCATACCCCTGGAAGTACAACCAAAGCCCCGCTCCTCACTCCTCTCTCCGCTCCCCCTCACTAGGCCTCTGCCTACGTGAGCTGCTCACCTCCTCCTCCTCCCTCTCCCGACGCCGGTCTGGGAGAGGAGGCCTCGACGCCGTCGACGCCTCGGGCCGCTGCAACCCTCCTCGTACCACGGAGGGGTCCCCCAGGGACACGATGTCATCGAGGGAGGCGAACGCTGATCCGGTCCTCGCGGGCGTCGCCTGCTGGGCCTGTCGCTGCTGATCCCGGCGCTTCTTCAGCTCCTGGTACTTTAGTATCTCGTAATCAGCGGCGATCTGTGCCCGAGCTGTCTCAGCCTCTCTCTCTCTCTCCCTGGCCTCGAGCAGGCGTCCCCTCATGGTAGCCCGGTCATCCCTCAACTCCTCCATGGTAGCCGCCATGGTCCGTCGCTGCACGTCAAATGCAAAGGGTGTTAGTTATGTACGCATGCCAGGAGGGAGGAAATTTGGTGCCTTACCTCTGTCTCCATCTCCAACCGCAGAGCCTCCATCTGCGCCTGGAGAGTCGTCACTCCGCTCCCCTCCCGCTGCAGGGATTTCCTGCATGAGGGTGGGTGTTGTGAGAACCATGTTTGGGGCATTTTCAGCCCAGGAAGAATCAGAAACAATTATTGCTTACCTCCCCGTTGGCTAGACGCGTGCTCAGGTGACCCGGAACTTCACATAGAACTTCGGGGTTTGCGCCTGTGGATCGTCCGGTCGAAGAAGAGGCCATTTCGCTGTGTTTTTCTGTCTCTCAGCTCTCTGGTTTGCAGCAGAAGGAGGAAGAGACGGAGGTAGGGGATGAGAGAGTCCTTATGGACTCCCATCACCTATTCTTTCGGCCTGATCCGCTGTCAGGTAGGCGTCCAGATCGGTGGACGTTAGTGTTGGGTTGGCGGCCACATCTGTGGACGTTAACATGATTACTGGCGGCCAGCGATGTGGATGTTTACTGTCCGGAAAATTTTAAATTCTTATTCTTTATATGGCCATTATCCTTTATCTTGTGCTTCGAGTTGTTTTGCAGATATCTTAAGCACAAGATGCGCTTCAATTTCGGAACGCTCATGCGACCTTGAGCGTTACAGGTATGTCTAACATAGGACCCACCAGAGGCGAATAACTTGGCGACCGTGAACCCTGAGTTCCCCTTCACCAAAAACCATGATGGGTTTGCGATCTCTTAGTTATTCGTATGGCCTTTAGAATTTTCCTCTGGTGCTAACTTGCATTTTAGATAGGCAACCCACACCAGCATGCATCTCCACTGCTAACATTCTCTTACTAACACTAAAAAAAAATGGTGATTTTCCTCGATCATATGATTGCTCCATGGCTCCCCCAGCTCAGGTAGCCTACCGGGTCCGCCCTTCATGACTATCCAGGTTGATATCGGGTCTTTGTTGCTCCCCCTTCTCCACTTGTCCCACCGTGTCTTTCACAAATAGTCAACCAGCCTTATTGAGTTCACTTGAGCCTTCGCCAGTCGCGAGCTTAATTCCGGACTTCAGGCTTTCCAAGCATGTGATTCCAGTTAGAATCTTTTGATAATCCTTTGAGAGATCAACCAACTCCTTGTCTCCGTGACCTCCTAAATTCGGGACCGACGTCCTGATTAGGCCAGCGAGCCCACGAGCTCCGGTTATGAGACCCTCCTGATTCAACCGTCATATTACAACTCCTTTGACTCAGACACACCAGAAACTAGTCAAAGTCCGACACGGCCATGCCAGGGACCCTGCCATTGGGTCGCAGTTGTAGTTACATGGGTAGATCACCCTTTTTCTTACCCCTTTTTGTCTCTCAGACGATACGTCATTTGTTTCTAGCCTGACTCTTTTGTTTGGTTCGCTAGAATTCCAATCCTCGGAGATGGCCCTTCCATTAAATCTCCGCGTCCTTTGTTTACCGAGACACCAACCTTTCAGTCCGCTCTGCTCCCTTGCAAGACTGGACGTCTTGGAGGGGCATTTGTAGACGCAAGATTTGGCCCATCTCCCGCAAGGCTCTTTTGGCCCATTAAGCCTCGTTTGACCGTTTGTTGACCAGCCTCGGATTCCATGTAGACGGCAGCATCGATGGTCGCCGACTACTGGTTGGCGGCAAGACCCCTTGACGCTGACCCAGACAGTCGTCCACATCCCTGGACGTCTGCATGCGGTTGGCGGCATGGTCGCTGGACGTCAATCTCGTTTACCTGGTCTGCGCAACTACCACGAGAATATAGCCCCCTAGCGCCTTTTTCTCGCCCATGCACCTCATGGGACCGTTCCATACGGGCATATGGGCCACCTTGGCACCCTTGACCCAGTAAAAATCCTATGTGGCCTCTACCCATTGCTTGGAGCCTTTAGACTTGGATTGCCATGTGTACAAGTGTGTTTCTTCACACTTGAGCATCCAAGGCCTCTGAACTCCGACCCCACTGTCTATATAACAGTCCCTAGGGTCCTCTAAGCAAAGGAGGGAGGCTGGACGTCCACATGCTGAAGCTTTGAGAGAAGAGAAAGAAAATCTTACCCAACCTTCCACCACTCATCCTCTTCACTCTCTCCACACTTGGGATGTCCAGGAGGGTTGCCTTGGAGCTGGAGGAGTCCTTGCAAGGAGCTACAACATCAACAACGAGGATCTACGCCTCCATCCCTCTCTCTTTCCCTTTTACTCTTTAGTTCTTTTTGCATATCACACACACTCTCCCACTCACTCTAGGCACGTAGGTCCTCTCCCTACACACCTAGAAAGGGGTTTCCCAACCAAAAACGGAGGGAAGAAGGGTGGTCATAGCATTTGGCCACCCCTCTTCTCAAGTCCGCAACGGGTACGGGACTCTCCTTTTGGGTTATTTTCCCACGTTTTTGAGCTTTCACTACTCTTCATTAGTCTTATAGAGTTTTGTTTTGTGGTAGGAACAACCCGCAGAAGACTACGGAGCTCTTCTCTTTTGGCCGTCGAAGGAGGAGAAGACGAGATCCCGTCTCAATCCGCTGCGCGAGGCGGCCACTTCAACGCGACCACATCACTCCTTGGGCACAGGTAAGGCCCTGGCGATCACCAACTCCCCTTCATTTCGCTTGTTTTCCTCGTTCTCCTTCTAGTCAACTCAGTCAACCAGAGGGTCAACGTGGTCAACCGGCGACCCCTTCATCGCCAACGAGAGTCCGACGACGTCCGTGAGCACCCGAGAGATCCGGTGACGGCGCGGAAACGAACCGTCTACAGATGGCCCAACCACTACTTCTTCTTGCTCAGATGGCCCTGATGGCCCAGCTACTGCTCTCCTTGCTCAGATGCCCTGATGGCTGATTGCCCCGTAACTTGTTCAACAGGCACTGACTGGTTTGTCTGTTCTGACAGTTCTTGTTGAGAAGGCCTGGATAGCCCTATAGTAGCTTCAGGTACTAGATCAGATGGCCCTGGGTGCTGGTTCAGACATAACAGGAGGGACAAGAGCTGAGGAGGGAGCTGCAAAAGTGAAATGAAGTAAGTGCTCCCTCACAAACTATGTGAGATCAGTCACCATGCTCTTTAAACTGCCCAAATCATTTCGCATATCATGGAACTCAGATCTAACTGCACAAATATATTTTGTTTGAGAGCTTTGGCTGAGAAAAATTAATGAAACATCTAACTGAAGAGAACATAAAAGCTCTCCATGAGCATCCAATCGAGCTGTAACAGGGTCCAGATGAACAGATAATTTCATCTTTTTGAAAATTATGGTGTTCACAGATTTTATTTTCGTTACAGAATTCCAGTGTCGCCCTGTCGGAGCACGCACTTTTGGGTACGACACTAGAAACATCATTTATTATCACCAGTAAATCCTAAATTAAGATGAATTATATTTCATGATAATAGTTACGTTTAATCATCAAATTATTCATATTTTCTAATAAATAAAATTTTCAGAGTGTTACAACTCTTTCCCGCTAAAAGAAAATTGGTCCTCCAAATTTAACAAATAATAAGAGTATAACTACTTACCTGTAAATAACTCTGGATACTAGGTTTTGATGGCATCTTCTAGCTCCCATGTTGCTTCTTCTTGTCCTCGCTTATTCCACTGAATCTTTAATAATGGAACTTCCTTGTTCCGGAGTTGCTTGATCTTTGGGTCGAGGATTTGTACAGGTCTTTCTTCATATGCCAAATTTTCTCGTACCTCCAGATTTTGATATTCAATAATGTGCTCTAGATCGTAAACATACTTCCTCAACATTGACACTTGAAAGATGTCATGTATATTGGATAACTGAGGTGGAAGTGCCAGTTGGTATGTCATTTCCCCAACTCTTTCAATATCTCAAACGGTCCAATATATCTTGGACTTAGTTTTCCCTTGATACCAAACATCTTGATTCCTCTTCGAGGAGATACTTTAAGAAATACATGATCACCTTGTTAAATTCCAGCTCTCTTCTTCGTCTATCCGCATAGCTTTTCTGCCGATCTTGGGTAGCTTTCATTCGATCTTGTACCAACTTAATAATTTATGTTGTTTCTTGAATCATTTCAGGTCCAAGAATGTGTGATTCTTTTAACTCCACCCAACACAATGGTGATCTACACTGCCGACCATATAAGGCTTCAAATGGTGCCATTTGAATAGTAGACTGGTAACTATTATTATAAGCAAATTCCATAATTGTTAAATGATTACTTCAGTCATTAACAAATTCTAGAACACAAGCTCGGCACATATCCTCAATAATCTAATTTACCCGTTCTGTCTATCCATCAGTTTGAGGGTGAAATATAGTACTAAATTTCAGCTTGGTTCCTAGTGAATCTTGTAGTTCTCTCAAAAAATGTGAAGTGAATCTTGCATCTCTGTCAGAAGCAATATCCTTTGGGATTCCATGTAACCGAACAATCTCCTTCATGTACAGAGCTGCTAAAACACTGACAGACCATCTTGTTTTAATAGCTAAGAAGTGAGCTGATTTTGTGAGTCGATCAATTATTACTCAAATTGCATCGTATCCACTACGTGTTTTGGGTAATCCCACAATGAAATCCATACCAACACTATCCCATCTCCACTCTGGTACCTCAAGAGGTTTTAACTTTCTTGCAGGTTTCTGGTGTTCGGCCTTGACTTTCTGACACGTTAAACATCTAGCTATGAAGTCCACAATGTCTTTCTTCATGTTACACCACCAAAAATGTTTCTTTAAGTCCTGATATATTTTAACAGCTCCTAGATGGATGGTGTAATGTGACCGATGAGCTCTTCTAATATTTGCTTCTTGATTTCAGAGTTATTCGGCACACACAACCTATTTCAAAACTGAAGATTCCCATGTACATCTTCATTGAAATCAGGTCTGGAAGTCAATTTCTCTTTGATTTCTATTAATGTAGGGTCATTGTTTTGTTGCTCTCCAATTTGTTTTAACAAGATCGATTGTACTGTCAAATTATCAATTATAACCCTTTCTTCTTGTGGTTCGGCCTTCAAACTTAGCGTGGAAAATTCTTCCAACAACTTCCATTCCTTGACTTGCAATTGGAATACTTTGGCTATAGGATTTCTACTGAGAGAATCAACCACATTATTACCTTTTCCTGGATGGTAATCAATTTTAAAGTCATAATCTTTGATATACTCCATCCATCTTCTTTGCCTCATGTTCAATTCTTTCTGTGAAAGTAAATACTCCAAACTCTTATGGTCAGAGTACACTATGAATTGATTATCATACAAATAATGTCTCCAGAGTTTAAGAGCAAAAACTACCGCCGCCAATTCCAAGTCATGTACTGGGTAATTTTTCTCATGTATCTTTAATTGTCTAGATGCATAAGCAATGACTCTTCCTTCCTACATCAATACACATCCCAGTCCGATATTTGAGGCATCAATATATACTTCAAATGTTTTTCCTTCCACCGGCAAAGCTAAAACTGGTGCCGACGATAAACATTCTTTCAACAATTGAAATGCTTGTTCACAACTCTCACTCCACTCAAATGCAGTTCCTTTTCTAGCCAATTGTGTGAGAGGCGAAGCAATTCTAGAAAAATCTTTAACAAATCACCGGTAATAACTGGCCATTCCCAGAAAACTTCTGATCTCAATGAGGTTCTTAGGTTGTTCTCATTTCTGTATGGCTTCAATCTTTGAGGAATCTACTGATAATCCCTCTCTGGAAATAATATGTCCTAAGAACATCACTTGTTTCATCCAGAATTCACATTTACTAAACTTCGCATATAATTTATGATCTCGTAACAGTTGTAAAGTAATCTGTAAATGTGCTGCATGATCTTTTACACCTTTAGAGTAGATCAGTATGTCATCAATAAACACAACCACAAACTGATCGAAATATGATCTGAACACAACATTCATCAATCACATAAATGCAGCAGGTGCATTAGTTAATCCAAACGGCATCACTACAAATTCGTAGTGCCCATATCTAGTTCGGAAAGCTGTTTTGAATGCCATGTTCCTGAATTCTTAGTTGATGATACCCAGATCTTAAATCAATCTTTGAAAAAAATTGAGCTCCAGACAATTGATCAAATAAATCATCAATTCTCAGAAGTGGGTATTTGTTCTTAATGGTTAGTTGATTCATTTGTCTATAGTCTATGCATAATCGCATAGTCCCATCCTTTTTCTTAACAAATAACACTGTAGCACCCCAGGGTGAAGTACTGGGTCTAATAAATCCATTCTCTATCAACTCCATCAGTTGTTTTTTTAATTCTTTCAGCTCTTCCATTGACATTCTATAAGGTGTTCTTGAGACTAGTGTAGCTCCTGGTACCAATTCATCTGAAAAATTTACCTCTCTACTAGGTGGCAAACCAGGTAGCTCTTCCATAAACACATCAAGGAATTCCTTTACTATTGGAATATCTGTCAACCCAGTGGTGTTCTGATTTATCAGAGTCACAAAAGCCAAGTACCCTTGACAGCCTTTCTGTACTAATTTACATGCTTTAACTACCGAGATTATAGGTATTCTTCTTGTGCGGGGTTTATCAAAAGTCATGGATTTGCATGATGTTTAGATAGCCAACCAACCCCAAGAATTACATCATAATCCCACATCCCCAGACATATCAAATCACCTGGCAAATTACGCCCTTTGACTAAAATTTGACTATCAGAGTAATATTCTTTAAGTTTCTTACCCTCACTTAAAGGAGTTGCAACTTCTAACTGTGTAGGTAATGGAACTAATTGTACTTCCAAGGATCTAGCAAACTCATAGCTAATAAATGAATGCGTAGCTCCTGAATCAAATAGTACACGTGCAGGTTTTGAGTTTACTAGTAGTGTACCTTCTGTGAGTCCACCCTCTTGCGGAGATTTAGGTTCCACTTTCTGAATGGCTTGCAATCGTCCTTGCTTAGCTCGAGAATTCTAATTTGCTGGTGCATTCTTGATCATCGAACAGTCCGAAATTCGGTGTAGAGTACTTCCACATCAGAGACAGGCACCCAACTGATGCCAACAGTTCTCAGTCTTATGCCCACTGAGATGGCAATGTTTACACACATCCTTGCCTCCACCTGGAGCTTTTCCTACTTTCTTAGTAGTTTTCTGAACCTTCGGGGCATTCTCCGACTCAAATTTCCTCTTACGATTCGAAGAACCTTCTCCGGATCTTCCTCTTATCTTCTCCATAGTAGCATTAGCAGCTTCTAGTGCCATGGCTCTTTTAACCATTTCTGAATATGTAGTAATCAAATGTGGTGTTAGCTGCATAATGAAATTAGGTTGCAGACCGTTCGTAAATCTCTTGGCTTTCAGCTTATCTGTGGCTATTAGGTGAGAAGCATACTTTGACAATCGAGCAAACTACGTCTCATATTCTGATACTGACATCCTGAGTTGCTTTAAGTTGGAAAACTCATTGGCTTTCCTCTCTTAAACTACCTCGGAAAAATATTCATCGTTAAATAGTTCCACAAACTCCTCCCAACCAACCTGGCTTGGGTCCTCTAAGGTAGACTCCATTGTTTCCCACCATGCTCGGGCATCACGATCTAATTGAAACGTTGCCAAACGTATCTTTTCTTCTTCTGTACATCAGATCACTCCAAAGATTCTCTCAATATCTTTCAACCAATTCTCAGCCTCATCCGGATCCGTACTTCCCTCAAATCTCGGAGGGTCCAAACTTCGGAAATCCTTAAACAAATTTGTTTCGTTATGGCTGTTATTCTTAGCTACAGTCCTCATTACTCGAGTCAAATCATGCATCAAGCTTTCCATTTTCTTCCAATTGGCATCACCTCCGTCCATGATTAAATTGAAAGAATATTTGAGACATCCAACAATACATACATTATTTACACAACCAAACCACGCTCACAATTACCACATACAAAGTTTCAGTTTCACATAACACACTACTTTTCATTAACTAGTCAAAATATTCACATTACATTACAATTTTGTTCTAAAACTGAAAATATTTACAACATCCCTTCTAATAGGCCGAAATATTTACAATATTATCAACGTACTTCTAACCTCTTACTTCATATATACATGAAAGTTATATGTACAATCATCACTTAACAAAAAGAGAGGTTTACAAAAATGGGTTTCCTCCTTCCAGACTAACTTCAAGTCTGTACAACAGATTCTATAGATGGTGGTTGTTGTTCTTCCCCGGGCCCATGGTATAACTCCCTTGCCGCATCAGTCAACACTTCCCAATATCCTTCGACTTGGTGGAGCAACATGTCCTGTCCTAACTTCAAACTATCCAGATTGTTCATGATTTGGGTCATAGTATCCAGAGAAGCACGTGGATTTCCCACCAGAAATGCACCTGCAGTCAAGTTCAGCACTTCCTCCTTGATCTGCACGTGTGCTTCCCTTTGGGCCTGAGCATATAATTCTATATCCTGGTGGAGCATCTCCATTGCTGCCACCAATCGTTCCTGGGCATTCATGTCCATGCTGAAGCAAACAACAAGTTAAATGCCTATGTAATTACAAAAATCATTATGGCCGTTATAACTAATCCCAAGTTTCTACCCCAACTCACTGATTATTCCCTAGGTTTATCAACCTAAGACTTTGATACCAAATTATCTGTCACGTCCTAATAAAAGTCTATTTATCGAAAATGACAGAAATCAGGTACAAGAAGTAGCACTAGTGTCTATTCATTCACAAGTATCTTAGTGGAAGCATTATTAGATAATACTCCTCATTACAGTCTAAATGGGGAGCAGGAAAGAGAAAACTTCAATTTATTACATTTCACAATCACAATTCTACAGACAGTAAAATGAATGGTTGCTTGACGATAGATGGTCCACTCATCACACTTTCCCCTTTAAGCTTCACCCCCATCTTGATCACCTGAAAAGGAAGGATATATGAGCTAACTAGCCCAGTAGGATTCAAATCCTCTAATCAAAAGGATTAAACTATACGAAGTTCAAGATAAAAGACTTGACTGATAACAAAGAAGAACAAGTAAGCATCTCAACTTGACAGGGAATGTGAAATAGAAGTACTGGAATACAAGACATGGTCAGGAATTTACAATGATGCTCAAATTCTGGTTTATATATATACATTCACACATGAAAGATAACATAATGACTTAATCAAGCTTGCATTGATGCAATGCCAAACATCCTTGGATCCTTTATCGTTCCGTACGACCTTTAAACGAATTCGGGTGCTCCTCCCAGGACTGGACCAGTCTTATTTGCACATGCATATTAATCAAGTGGGGTCCAGGGACCCAATAATTGTCATTACATGTCATTCATAACCAACTGTGGTACTCAAATACCCACACTCTCATGTAAATAAAGGTTATGGATCAAGTTCTTTGAACATGGGAAAATGGAACCAACTGGGTACTATTTGTACTTGGTGACTTTCAAGAACAATTCAAGTAGGAAAGGGGAAAATAATTTGAGTGGTTTCTTTAGTGACATAATGGTAAATACCCATGAGAAAGAAGGAGGTAGCTTGCTAGGCTAATAGCATGAAGTGTTAGCAAGAGACTGAGCAAGGAAAGGTGCTAGAACACTGGCCCAAACAGTGTATGTCGACAGCCAGGAGGTGGCTGTCTACAGGTGCAGGTGTCCAAAACCAAGGATCTGGTTTTGGGTAGTACCTATCGATAGGCCTGGCCTGGCTGTCGACAGGCCAGTGCATCTGTCGACAGTCACTGGTGTTTCCAGTAGACTTGGGTTCTGGGAGCTTAGGGTCTGTCGACAGCTGGTTCCCATCTGTCGATAGTCTCCTGATTTACTTGCAGAAATGGTTTAATCACAACTCTAAGGGTCTTACCCATAGAACCAATGGATCTAAACATGAACAATATCGAATAGAAGGACTTGTTTCTTGCTTTCTCAACTAGTATACATGTTAGACAAGACAAAACATGAGAATACAACCTACACATGATTTTCTAGAACTTAGCACAACATGATACTGAAAGAACAACCCCTATAACAACGGTTATGCGCTCAACAAGAAGATTTCTACATGATGAACACACAGTTCCAGAAGTATTTATGGTGTCAAAGCAAAAGCTGTTGGGGAGTTTTATAGCTTCCAAGCGTCCCATGCACAATGGCACGTCGACCATCAAGGTGTCGCAGTAAAAACCTTTTGAATTTTACTACAACACGTTGCCCATGCAAGCCTCCCCATGCTTACACGTAGGTAAAAACGTGTAGAGTTTTTAACCCTCAATGACATGGGCTTACGTTGCCCATAATACGTAAGCAAGCAAAATTCCAAAAATTGTTTCCGTAAATGGGCAATAAATCAGCTGGCCCAATAATCCTCATGTTTATATGTCCTAACAGTATTCAATCAAGTTGATATTTCAGCCATAGGCTAATGAGAAGGGTTTACAAATTATGGTGAATTTAGTTTAATTTTTAGAATTTATTCTTCACCCAGTAAAAATTGCCCGGAAAATAGTTGTGTCGGCTTAATCTCGAAATCCATATGTCAACAAATCTGGATATTTATATTTCTGATAACACTTTTTTTTTTAAATTATGGTATCCACGGATTTTATTTTCGTTATAGAATTCCGGTGTCGCCCTGTCGAAGCGCGCACCTCTGGGTACGACACTAGAAACATCATTTATTATCACCAGTAAATCCTAAATTAAGATGAATTACATTTCATGATAATAGTTACGTTTAATCATCAAATTATTCATATTTTCTAATAAATAAAATTTTCGGGGTGTTACAGTACAGTCCCCCTCAAGGACACTTACACATCTAGCCGTAGCTGGCCTTCTCTTCACTACACGAAGAGGCACTACACCACCTGATACAACAAGTTTTCCTTCTTACCAAACGGAAACAACCACCTACTCCACACAGGCCTTCTCTTCATAGATGAAGAGGAACACTAAAGAAGAGTAAAGTTTTGATGACCCCTAGACCATGCTTATAGAAAATGTTTGATCTGAGGTAGAATCTGAGAGACAGGAAGATTACACAGGATGAATGCTCTCTCAAATCTAAAATCAAGCTCTCAAAAACTGAAAGATAGTGTTGTGTGGAGAGCTAAGAGCTGGAGGCTTTTGAATGAAGGATCGAGCTCTTCTTTCTTGTTGTTCCTTGATGGTTCAAGAAAGATTTTCTTCATGGAGTCCACAGACTTCTATTTATCTTCTCTCAAAGAAGTATCTGTTGAAGTATTCGTTGTCTCTTATCTTTAGATAGTTTAGCTGTGTCTGGTCCAACGTAGGAATCAAGAAACACCTACAGTCATTTAATGCTGGGATAGACACAGACAGAGAGAAAGATTATCTGGATATCTTCTTTGCTTCTGTCAACGTGACAAGTCTAACGTTGTAGCGTATGTGACTACCGAAAACCTGTACACAATAAATGCTGAAGCATAGACAACCTAACTGTGTCTAAACTGTCAGTCAACGTTACGGCCCATGCTGAGGAGTTTATATCAGAGAGGAAACTTCTTTCTGTCAGCCATTAAAGTTTTCCTTTATGAGAAAAGAATATGGAAGTTCATAATGGAAGATATGTAAAGATAATGTACCTGAGAAAATAAATATTTGAGTGCATTGGATATGCCATAGTTTGCGGGAAATTTGAAATGCACAGAGATTCGAAATATATTTGAATGATATATGAGATAAAGTATAAGCAAGACTGTTTAGGGTAATTATAGATAACATTATGAATATTATCCAATAATTGTCCAAAAACATAATCGTTGTTAAAAGAAAGTCGATGTTTAGAGATAGCCTATGACAATCGATGTCCAATTACAACTGATGTTCAGGAGAAGTCGTTGTAAGTGTAATCATTGTTGGATTGAAATCGATGTTCTGGATGAAATCGTTATTGAATTGAAGTCGATGTTTAACTGAAGTCGATGTTCAAGTAAAATCGTTGTTAAACTGAAATCGATGTTTAACTGAAGTCGATGTCCAAGTGAAATCGTTGTTGAACTAAAATCGATGTTTGACTGAAGTCGATGTTCAAGTGAAATCGATGTTTTAAGTCAAATCGTTGTTGAACTGAAATCGATGTGTGACTGAAGTCGATGTTTAAGTGAAGTCGATGTTCTAGATGAAATCGATGTTGAACTAAAATCGATGTTCATGTAAAGTCGATGTTCTAAATGAAATCGATGTTCTAAATGAAGTCGATGTAGAACCGAAATCGATGCTTAAGTGAAATCAATGTTCTAACTGAAGTCGATGTAGAACCAAAATCGATGTTTGAACTGAAATCGATGTTTTAAGTGAAGTTGATGTTTGAATGAAGTCGATATTTAAGTGAAATCGATGTTCCTTCTGAAATCGATGTTTTAATATAGTAGTCGTTGTTTAAGTGAAATCGATGTAGTAAAAAAATAGTAATCGTTGTGAACTTTCAATAGTAGTTAATGTAGACTTAGGCAAATCATATGCAATTTGACTTCAAATAAAGATGAGTGTAAATAACTTACTGAATTTGTTTTATTTGATACCTATTGACAAGCTTCAGAAAATAATGTTAGTCAATAATTTCCAGAGTTTTGTTAATCACAAAAATATATATAATATAAAATATATATGGAGATAGGCAGAACATCAAAAACTCTCTCTATCAGATTCACAATGCCACACACAGAGAGAAAGGAGAGATGGAGCTTGAATGCTTGGAATGCTTGAAGAAATTTCTGCTTGGCACTTCTTCTTCTTCTTTGAATAGGCTCAAGCTCTTTCTCTCTTTTTTTTTGAGTGTATATGTCGTTTAGGCTCCTCACTAGATGCCTTAGACTTCCTTTTGTCTTGTGAGCATTTAATGTTGGAAATAGGATAAACATAAAGAAAGATATGCCAATCAATCAGTCCATACCTCTCCATATTTTCTATGTTAGGTGGATAACTTTGTATCAGCAAGAAGTAAGGAGAGCTTTCTGTAAGAGGATAAAAAGTTATCTTTCTGCCAGTCAGAAAGGAAGTACATTTGAATTTTCATTTGGCGTCAAAGGCATTTTGTTCACCAATTGATGCAGACAAGAGTAAGTCATCACTAATCAGTGCACAATATAAGTGAAAGACATTTTGTTTACCAATTGATGTGTTTGAAATCATATAAACACCAATCGGTATGAGAAGTGAAGAGATCACCAATTGGAGTCTCGCTAACATATCAATCGATATAACAAATGATCTTCAGTCGATATGGACTTAGACTTCAATCGATAAAAAACTTCTTTAGTAATTGAAACTTTTAGTTCAAAGCTTTAACTTCGACTAGTGACCAGTCAAAGTACAACATTGACTACAATGTAAAGCTCTTACCAGTCGAAGTCTAATTTCAACTACTGTGTAAGGCTCTTACCAGTCGAAGTGCAACATTGACTACTGTGTAAGTCTCTTACTAGTCGAAGTCTAATTTTGACTACTATGTAAGGATTTTACCAGTCGAAGTGTAAATCTTTAATGTAATTATTATCTTATTTCTAGTACATGAAATATCTTGAAATATATTAATAAAATATATGTATGATATCCAATAGTGAAAAAATATTATTACATATATTTATGACATTATGAGTTTTAGTTATCATCAAAATAAATGGATAAATAAATTAGAGTGGTTTAACACGATGAAGCCCTTCATTACCTGATATATTACTAGGCAAGGGGGCACTTGCACTAGGGGATGGCTATTAGGGATGGAGACCTTCTGCGACCAGTGGGGTGGGAGAATTAGAAAAATAAGAAGAAGATGATGGCAAGAGAGTCCATACGATTAGCTTGCCTTTCCTAGCCATGACGTAGATCTACAACAACAGGGAGAAGGAACTTACCCTAGTGCAGCTCATGTTGGGGATCGGATGGGTGGATGGATCAGATCTAGAAGGGGGGGTTGAATAGATCTAATACCAATTAACGCGGAAGCTTAAGCAATTAAAAATTACTTCGAATCAGAGATCAATTCACCCAAACAATTTAACGATCTGAAGTGATTAGAGTGTGTGAGCAAATCATTTAGTAGTGTGAACGAAATCCCTATGCATGCATCTAGCGAGATACAAAGGCAAACCACAATTCAAACCACTGCACAGAGGATTTTAGGTGGTTCGGAAATCACCTCCAGTGACTCCTACGTCCACCCCTCACACAGTGAGGCCACACTACTCAAAACCTTGAGTACAACTCACACAGGAGCACGACGACTCCAAAACACCCATGAGCACGACGACTCAAGAAACACCTGGAGCACGACGACTCCAAACTGAGCACGACGGCTCAAACAACAACCGGAGTACGACGACTCCAAATTGAGCACGACGGCTCAAACCACACAGTGAGTGCGACGACTCACAAACCAGAGCTCGACGGCTCAGAGTACAAAAGCTAGATCAAACCAAAAGAGATCAGATCCTCTAGCAATGATCTGATTCAAAACAGCGTACACAGAAAATTGTGCAGAACTTAATGCACAAATCTCACAGATGAAATAAGGAAGAACAAACTCTGAGATGAGGGAATTGTAACGACCCAGAATCCACTATGAACATATCATATACCGAAGACTCAGAAGATACACACCATGCAAAGCAGTAAAATTCCACTATGAACATATCATATACAACTCAGAGTCTGAGCAAAGTACAGAGTACAGAAGTACAACAAAAGGTACTACTCACTGCAGCTAGGGAGCACCAACACCGGAGTGGCTAGACTCGCCTGGAACGGGAGTCGACGAAGACCCACCTGAAAGGGAAGGGAGTGAGTCTCAAGAAAAGAGACCCAGTAGGGAAAAGTAACCCCACCGGCAACAGAACTAAAGTGCGGAAAGTAAAAACTGAAAGTAAGTACACGTCGCACCACAACACAAAACTGTAAACCACGCGGCTCAGTAACACACACTCACACACACAGCAAGTAGGACTCAGCTAGGGTCTGTGGCTCGGCGTCCCGTCACCACAGAGGCTCTCAACCCCAGCCACGTGTGCACACTACAGACGCTCTCTCTCGCGTCTGGTCCACGACCGGTTTTTCCCCTACGCTTGACCCTAGCGGTAGAGAAGGGGCTCCACGGAGACCGGCTCAAAACCACCACAAGGAGTACGCACAGGACAGAGTCGCACTCGACGTCCTGGCTCACTAGCGGAGGATAACCACACACTAGTCGTCTAGACGGAGTCGCACCCACGCCTAGGTAACACAACAGAAACGGGTACACAGTAACGCAACGCGCGTACAACAGACGGAACACACTCAACGTCTGAAACCCCGTACAGTAAGTAAACACCTCGAGTCACAATCAACTACTCAAATGCACAGGCGGAGTCACACTCTAAGCCTGGCCCACATGTGCTATTAGGGCGGACATCACATGTCAATCGCCTCTAAACACACAACTCAAGTCTGCTGGGACACAGGAGATTAACGGCCACATCGATTGCCGCCAATAAGAGGTAAACGGCACCCCTCATGTCGTTAACAGTAACTAAACGGCAATCGACCTTGTCGTTTAAATCACCCCTGAAGATCTCAACGTCAACAGATGTGGACGTTAAGCTCTTCAGTCCCCAAACCCAGAACTGAACCGAATCAGTTCAAATGGGCAGAAAAACTCAACAAAATTCCGACTGATGGAGGGAAACACTTCCTCTCATCAATCCACACTACCAGAACATCATAATCAAACATTCTAACACCTAGATTGTCCAATTCACCCTCAATTCCGGCATGATACAACCCAAACCCTAAACCATGATTTGCACACCAATTCACTTAATTGGGCATGCTGGTTTGCTGGGGAAGGTTATAGGGGTTAAGTCCCTACCTCAGAAAGCTTAAACAATCCCCGAACAGCCACTACTCGCGCCGGATTCCCTCGAAGACTCCGCGCGAATCGCACCAAAACCACGCGTTTCCCGCCCGATCAAGCAACGCCACACGATCCAGGGCCTTCCCACGAGCTCAAATCACCCAACAGAAGCTGTGGAAAACAAAGAAAAGCAAAGGTGGAAGAAAGGAGAGGAAAGGAGAAGAAGGAACTCTGCTCTCGGGCTGCCCTATTTCAACAGGACTGGTTAGTCGACGTCAACATCTCTGGTCGCCTACTGAACCGCCTACAGACTGACGTCCAGATCCCCTGTCGCTGAGTTCAACATCAAACGTCCACATCGCTGGACGCTGACTCTGACTCAACGGCAAGCCCTGGCCGTCAACCACACAGGACCTCTAACAGACCCAATAAGGATCCATTAAAGACCCGAGACCTTACAGCCCTCCCCCCTTAAGGAATTTTGCCCTCAAAATTCAAACAACATAAAGAAAGAAGACTCACCAAAGAGGTACGGAAACTGCTCGCGCATTTCGTCCTCCCGCTCCCATGTCGACTCACCACCGGAGTGCCGCTGCCACGCAACACGAACTAAAGGGATTGCCTTGTTCCTCAACCTCTGAACTCGGCGATCCTCAATGTGCAACGGAAACTCTGGTACAGTCAACACTGGAGTCACCTCAGACCACTCTGCACTCTGCAGAACGTGAGACTCGTCAGAAAGGTACCTCCGAAGCATCGACACGTGAAACACGTCGTGTACTGCTGCCAACTCTGACGGAAGCTCAAGTCTGTACGCCAAACCTCCGACACGCTCAGAAATGGTGAAAGGCCCAATAAAGCGAGGACTCAACTTTCCACGCTTACCGAACCTCACCACTCCCTTCATAGGAGACACACGAACAAACACCTGGTCTCCTACCTGAAACTCGAGCGGTCGCCTGCGCTGATCTGCATAACTCTTCTGCCGACTCTGAGCTGACTGAAGCCTCTGTCTCACAAGCTGAACTACCTCAACTGCCTGCTGAACCAACTCTGGCCCCGTGACAACCGTTCGCCAACCTCGAACCAGTCAAGAGGAGTGCGACACGGTCGTCCGTACAAAGCCTCATATGGTGCCAAACCGATACTGGAGTGATAACTATTATTATATGCAAACTCGACCAACGGCAAGTGAACTGTCCACGACCCCTGCCACTCCAGGCAACAAGCTCTAAGCATGTCCTCCAAAGTCTGGATAGTCCGCTCTGACTGACCGTCTGACTGAGGGTGGTAGGCGGAACTAAAAGCCAACTCTGTCCCCAAAGCTCTCTGGAAACTGCGCCAGAACCCAGAAGTGAAGCGAGGATCCCTGTCTGACACAATAGAGATCGGCACTCCATGCAAAGGAACAATCCGCTCTACGTACAACGCGGCCAACCTACTCACACCCCAACTAGTCCTGACAGGCAAGAATCTGGCAGTCTTCGTCAATCTGTCCACAAGAACCCAAATGCTGTCAAAACCTCCAGCTGTCCTCGGCAAACCACAAACAAAGTCAGTCGTCACATGGTCCCACTTCCACATCGAATCTCTAACGGCTGCACAAGTCCTCCTGGACGCTGATGTTCGGCCTTCACCTGCTGACAGACCAAACACCTAGCAACAAAAGCCGCTATGTCTCTCTTCATCCCAGGCCACCAAAACTGACGTCTCAACCTGTGATACATCTTGGTCGACCCTGGATGAATCGAGTACCTGGAACCATGTGCCTCCTGCAACACGACTCTCCTGATAGACTCCTCAACAGGAACATAGAGTCTATCTCGGAACCTAACAGTCCCGTCCTCGCAAAGCTCAACCTCTGGGAGAAGCAACACACTGTGCAACTCGGGATCTGCCTGCTGGGCCTCAGCAACCTGTCTCACAACGGTGGGAGCTGCTAACAAACTGCCCAACACACACTGACGACGACTGGACGAAACTCTGAAAGATCCCTCTGTCGCAGACTGCCACAACTGTCACTCTCTAAGCATCAGATGACTCATCTGTGCTTTCCTACTCAAGGCATCTGCAACTACATTCGCCTTTCCAGGCTTATACTCAATGCTGGCTTATACTCAATGCTGAAATCATAGTCCTTCAGATATTCCATCCATCGACCCTGCCTCATATTCAGATCCCTCTGAGAAAACACATATCTCAAACTCTGGTGGTCGGTACGGACTACAAAACTCACTCCGTACAGGTAAAGACGCCAAATCCGCAAAGCAAACACCACAGCTGCAAGCTCTAGGTCGTGGGTCGGGTAACTCTCCTCGTGGGGCTTAAGCTGGCGAGACGCATAAGCCACCACCCGGCCTTGCTGCATCAAAACCGCACCCAAACCAACACCTGAAGCATCTGTGCAAACCTCAAAACCCTCCTCACCTGAAGGTAAGGCAAGAACTGGCGCCGACGTAAGCAGTCGCTTCAACTCTATGAAGCTCTGCTCACACTGCTCCGACCACTCAAACGGAACTCCCTTTCTCGTCAACCGAGTCAAGGGTGCAGCAACCTGAGAAAAATCTCGAACAAACCTGCGGTAGTAACCTGCCAAACCCAGAAAGCTACGAATCTCAGACACAGATCTGGGACTCTCCCACTGCAAAACTGCCTCAACCTTCGCTGGATCCACAGAAACTCCCTCACCTGAGATCACGTGCCCCAAAAAGTGAACCTGTTGTAGCCAAAACTCACACTTACTAAGTTTGGCATACAACTGGTGCTCTCGCAAGGTCTGCAACACGATCCTCAGGTGCTCGGCGTGCTCCTCCTCCGAAGCGGAGTACACCAGAATGTCGTCAACAAACACTACGACAAACCGGTCCAAGAACTGGTGGAACACCCGGTGCATCAGATCCATGAAGGCTGCTGGAGCATTGGTGAGCCCAAACGGCATCACCAAAAACTCAAAGTGTCCATATCTGGTCCGAAAAGCAGTCCTCTCAATGTCCGAATCTCTAATCCGCAACTGATAGTAGCCCGACCTCAAGTCAATCTTCGAGAAGACACGAGCAGACTGAAGCTGATCAAAGAGATCATCAATCCTAGGCAAAGGATACCTATTCTTGATGGTCACTTGATTTAGCTTCCTATAATCGATACACAACCTCAGGCTACCATCCTTCTTCCGGACAAACAAAACAGGTGACCCCCACGGAGAAAAGCTAGGACGAATATAGCCCTTCTCCAACAACTCCTCAAGCTGCCTCTTCAACTCCCTCAACTCTGCTGGTGCCATACGGTACGGTGCCTGAGCAAAAGGTAAAGTGCCAGGAACCAACTCTACAGTAAACTCAATCTCTCTCTCTGGCGGAAGACCAGGCAACTCTTCCGGAAAGACATCCGGAAACTCACACACTACAGGAATGTCTCCCACTCCCGAGGCAATCTGGTCAAGAGTCACTGCAGAAACTAGGAAACCCTGACAACCAGAAGCAAGCAACCTCCCTGCCCTCAAAGCAGAAACTAAAAAGCGAGAAGTAAGAGGTACGATACCCTGGAAGTAGAACGCCGCTTCCCCAGGTATCCGCAAGTGCACCCTCTTCTTCTGGCAATCCATCACTGCACCATACCGCTCTAACCAGTCCATACCCAAAATCACATCATAGTCATGTAACTGCAAGGCAAACAGACGGGCTGACAACAACTGATCCTGCAACTGCACAGGTACCTCCTCGAGACAGTAGGACGTAAGGACAAAGTCCCCTGTCGGCAACTCTACTGCTAACTCAACAGACTCTCCCGAACTCAACTCTCCAAGGGAGTCTAAAAAGTCCTCAGACACAAAAGAGTGAGAGGCACCGAATCAAACAAGACTCTAGCTGCACAACCAAAAACTGAAACAGTACCTTCCACCAGGTGAGCTGCCTCCGCGTCTGCACGAGTCAAGTGGGTAACACGACCTCTACCTCTCGACCCACCAGAACCTCCGGTCTGCTGACGCTGCTGCACAGGTGCTGCTGCTGCTGCTGCTGCTGCTGCTGCACTCGGGGCTGTGACTGGGTCTGCTGCTGCGGCACACGAGGTAGCAAAGGACAATCTCGCGCCATATGACCCATCTGGTCACACCGGTAACACTGACCAGCAAAAGTACGCTGTACCTGCTGCGAAGGCTGACCTGTCGGCTGCTGAACACTCCCAACCGACTGCTGCCTCTGCTCTGCCTGCCTCCTATCACGCCGAAACTTCCTCCGAGATCCTGACTTCGCCGTCGTCCCAGTAGAAGTGGACGCGTAGGAAGTCGCAGTCCTCGGGGTCGTCTGCACACTACCCTGCTGCTGACGAGGCTGAGAAGGAACTACCTGCGTCTGAACCTCTGCACTCCGAGCACGAGTCCGCAAGGTGTCTGCCTCCAATGCTGCCGCTGTCTGATAGGCCGCATCCAAGTCTGTGACACGAGCAACTATCAGCGCCTGCCTGAGCTCTGGCCTCAAGCCTCTCACGAACTGCTGAGTCCTCAGACCCTCATCTCCCATAATCTGCGGAGCATAACGCCCTAGCTCCACAAATCTAGCCCTGTACTGCACCACAGTAGAGTCCCTCTGCTGCAAGTCCAGAAACTGGTACAACCTCTCCGTCCGAACGTAAGTAGGACAGAAGGCTCTCTCAAAAGAAACGACAAACTCCTGCCACGGAATCTGCCTAAGTGGGCGAGACTGAAAAGTAGTCTCCCACTCAGCGGACCACCAAGTCAACGCCTGCGCCTGCAACTGGTAACTGGCTAGCAGCACTCGCTCCTCTGGAACACACTCCATGGAACGAAAAGTCCGCTCCACTGCATCTAACCATGCTCGCGCTGCATCTGGATCAGGCTGGCCCAAAAACTGAGGAGGCTGAAACTGCAAGAACTCCCTCAACACCCTCCCAGTACCACCCTGGGGTACCGGCGCGTCACGGTGCTGAGCAACAAACTGAGCCATCCCCTCAAGAAATCGAGTCATGTCTAATCCCTGAGCTACCTGAGGTGGAGGTGGCGGCGGAGCAATACCACTATGTGCGTCCTGTGGCAAAGGCTGGGTCTGCTAAGGTGGCGGAGCATCTCCAACCTCCTGACGAGTCGCCTGCTCGGCTACTCCCTCTCTAGGACGTCGCCTAGAAGCCATAGTACTACACACAGAACCAAAAATACACACATAAATATACTAACTAACTCCGGGCTAATTAGAAAGATAATAGCTGCAGCTGTACTCTTTATACTCTGAGTTTACATGATAAGTATTTTCTTATATATATCTCATCAGACCAGGTTCTGATACCAAACTGTAACGACCCAGAATCCGCATTACTAGTAACAACCAGTAACCCGAATTCTAACCCGCTAACCCACGAGACAAGCTCGGAAGGGTAGGAAGTGAAAGTCCGAGGAGACTATACGTAAGAAGATACACACCATGCAAAGCAGTAAAATTCCACTATGAACATATCATATACAACTCAGAGTCTGAGCAAAGTACAGAGTACAGAAGTACAACAAAAAGGTACTACTCACTGCAGCTAGGGAGCACCAACACCGGAGTGGCTAGACTCGCCTGGAACGGAGTCGACGAAGACCCACCTGAAAGGGAAGGGAGTGAGTCTCAAGAAAAGAGACCCAGTAGGGAAAAGTAACCCCACCGGCAACAGAACTAAAGTGCGGAAAGTAAAAACTGAAAGTAAGTACACGTCGCACCACAACACAAAACTGTAAACCACGCGGCTCAGTAACACACACTCACACACACAGCAAGTAGGACTCAGCTAGGGTCTGTGGCTCGGCGTCCCATCACCACAGAGGCTCTCAACCCCAGCCACGTGTGCACACTACAGACGCTCTCTCTCGCGTCTGGTCCACGATCGGTTTTTCCCCTACGCTTGACCCTAGCGGTAGAGAAGGGGCTCCACGGAGACCGACTCAAAACCACCACAAGGAGTACGCACAGGACAGAGTCGCACTCGACGTCCTGGCTCACTAGCGGAGGATAACCACACACTAGTCGTCTAGACGGAGTCGCACCCACGCCTAGGTAACACAACAGAAACGGTACACGGTAACGCAACGCGCGTACAACAGACGGAACACACTCAACGTCTGAAACCCCGTACAGTAAGTAAACACCTCGAGTCACAATCAACCACTCAAATGCACAGGCGGAGTCACACTCTAAGCCTGGCCCACATGTGCTATTAGGGCGGACATCACATGTCAATCGCCTCTAAACACACAACTCAAGTCTGCTGGGACACAGGAGATTAACGGCCACATCGATTGCCGCCAATAAGAGGTAAACGGCACCCCTCATGACGTTAACAGTAACTAAACGGCAATCGACCTTGTCGTTTAAATCACCCCTGAAGATCTCAACGTCAACAGATGTGGACGTTAAGCTCTTCAGTCCCCCAAACCCAGAACTGAACCGAATCAGTTCAAATGGGCAGAAAAACTCAACAAAATTCCGACTGATGGAGGGAAACACTTCCTCTCATCAATCCATACTACCAGAACATCATAATCAAACATTCTAACACCTAGATTGTCCAATTCACCCTCAATTCCGGCATGATACAACCCAAACCCTAAATCATGATTTGCACACCAATTCACTTAATTGGGCATGCTGGTTTGCTGGGGAAGGTTATAGGGGTTAAGTCCCTACCTCAGAAAGCTTAAACAATCCCCGAACAGCCACTACTCGCGCCGGATTCCCTCGAAGACTCCGCGCGAATCGCACCAAAACCACGCGTTTCCCGCCCGATCAAGCAACGCCACACGATCCAGGGCCTTCCCACGAGCTCAAATCACCCAACAGAAGCTGTGGAAAACAAAGAAAAGCAAAGGTGGAAGAAAGGAGAGGAAAGGAGAAGAAGGAACTCTGCTCTCGGGCTGCCCTATTTCAACAGGACTGGTTAGTCGACGTCAACATCTCTGGTCGCCTACTGAACCGCCTACAGACTGACGTCCAGATCCCCTGTCGCTGAGTTCAACATCAAACGTCCACATCGCTGGACGCTGACTCTGACTCAACGGCAAGCCCTGGCCGTCAACCACACAGGACCTCTAACAGACCCAATAAGGATCCATTAAAGACCCGAGACCTTACAGAAATAGATGTAGAAAGAGTGTTCTTCGATGAAGAGGCCTTGCAGAGACTTCAATTGAGGAGGCTTGATGGAAGTCGATGGAGATTCTCCTCAATTGGTGATGCTCTGCTTTGATGGCATCTGAAATGCCAGAAATCTTCTTCTCCTGAGCCTCTTCAGTTGGATCTGCTCCCTTGCCTTGCACAGCAACCTTCTCTCCAGGGATTCCCCTTGATTCCCTTGTCCTTCCTCTTGAAAGGATGGCTTGTAGCTTCTGGAGATGGAGACATGGGTACAAGGAACATGGGTATGGGTTCTCTTACCTTTGGGGTACAAGGAACATGGGTATTTATAGCTCCATATGTCCATAAAGTGCCTTGGGGTGCATGGGCACGGAACCCTAGGTCAAATCCCCTAAATCCCAATCAGCCACGTGTACAGAGAAATTCACGATTTTGACTTTCAGCCGGAGTGTGTCGACCTGCCCTGAACTAGTGTCGACCTGCTGTCCCATTTCTGTAAAACTGGTCTGCTGGAAACTGGGTCTAGTGTCGACCTGCCCTGAGCTAGTGTCGACCTGCCCTTCTGGAATCTCGGACTAGTGTCGACCTGCTTTGATCTAGTGTCGACCTGCTGTCCCAGTCTGACAACTGGGTCTTCTGGAATCTGGGACTAGTGTCGACCTGCTTTGATCTAGTGTCGACACTACCAAGACAAAAATGTGTGAACCTGAAAATTTAACACATAAACCATTAGTACAAGATATTATAATTAAAATATGAGATATTAAACATCAAAAACATGTTGTTTAAGCATTATTGTGATATGTATAAAATGTATAACATGTTCAACATATCATCATCAAAATCACAACATGTCTTCATCAAAATCATAATATCTCATCATTAAAATCATAATATCTCATCATTAAAATCATGATATGTCATCATCAAAATCACAATATGTCATCATTAAAATAATGATATGTCATCATCAAAATCAAAGTATGTCATCATTAAGATCACAGTATGTCATCATCAAAATCAAGGTATGACTGATGTTCATTGGATATCATTAAAATACAACTTTAGGAAGTTCCAAAACACACTCAACCCAACAGCTCATGCTCATAGACTGCGAGGGAAAGGTCTAGCAAATGGGTGACTAAAGGAAACAAGGGTCCACCAGACACTTCCCCAAGGGCCACAATTTATGGGCAACCAAGGGGGAGGAATGTTGCCACATTTTAGTGGCACCCTTCGACCTTCCCCTTCATCATAGCTTCAGAGGATGTTATTGCTTGCCATCTATCTAGTTCCCTACTCGTTGATCCATTTTAGACATAGTGATCTGTGCCCAACTTCTGCCATCACCCCCAGCCACTAGCCATCTGTTGTTTTCCCTCCCGCAATAAATACCCATGTAGAGAAAGCCGAGGAATGGTAATGGCAACTCTTGGCCATCGATTGACAATGACACAGGGTAGTTGATAGAGCCATTGCTACTAGATGTTTCAATATCTCTTCCTTCTATTAGGCCTTAGCTTCGAAACCTAAGAGTGGGGGCACTGAGGAGGGGAAAATTGGGCTGGCATGTCAAAGCCCAACCAACCGATCGTAGAGGCTGAAGGTAGCCCACATTTTGCCCATTACAATCGTCACAACCCATAAAGGTGTATGGAGCTCGAGCCCAACATTGCTCTTACACCTCAAGCCAATTCAGCCCTGAGTCCTAGTCCTTCCAGGGCCATAATGTGTCCTCTGCTTGCATGGCACATGGCGACCCATTCTTGCCGCTCAGCATGCCCCTTTCGCGGCATGGTCCAATGGCCGCACAATGTGTGCACACAATAGGTGGCCAAGGCTCCTCCTCCTCCACAAGCCCGTGCTATTTAGATCCAGCGGTACCACCCCTTGGTTGTGGAGGGAGACGTCACAGGCTCTCCTCAAGAGCACCTGAATCATAGAGGTGGTCTATCCTCCAGTCCATAGAGGCGATGAGCAACCTTTCCCAAGCTCTCCCACTCCCCTATTGCTCATCTACATAGCTAGAGAATGGAGACACACCCAACAACCCCGGAATGATGTTAATCTTCCCTACTCCCAAATGGTCCATCCACATGGCTAAGAAACAAGGGATATGTCAGGGACTCTTTTGATGAACACTTAAAAGGGAGGTCCCAACCCCAGTGAATGAGAGAGGCCAAAAGGCAAGCATAGGCCGATAACTTTTTGCCTTCACCTTCTCTTCTCTCCCATGTCTTAGTCAAATTCTATAACTTGAACGTTGAATGGTTTTTCTCTGGGACTACTCTCAAGCCCCCCTAACTACTCCTCTTGCCTTACAAGTGTTAATGACATTCTCTCTCGAACAAATAAATTTAAGAACTCGTGCGGGTTGATAGTCAGAAGACTCATCAACTATTTTTCGACCGCTACACTTATAATCGGCATCATTATTATTGGAAAATTACTAGTGCGATAAATATTTCTCTTTGAGTAATACTTATTATACCATGGTGTACAAAGTATGTTCAGATGGCCATGCACATACATATAATTAGCTCACATATAATAACAAAGTATGAAGATAAAATCAATCTCCATATGCAAAAGTTTATTTTCCACCTACCGATTTGCTGCACATCATGATGTGTAGAGAGCATTACTCCAAAATGATTATCTGTATCTAACATAAGCAAAGTATGCCAAGACAAATTATGACAGGTTAAGATAAAAAAATATATGGTCATGATGGGTACACAACAAATTTTCTTATTCTAATTACTTGACTCAAGTGAAAGATTCAGTTCTAATTAATTATACATATTGAAATTGATTGATCTTAAAGAAGATTACAACATTAACCTATTCTTAGGAATCAGGCTGAGTCCAGTCCACTAGTCAACTTTTTTCGCCAAGTCTGAATATTAAGTCACTATTGTTTTAAATAAGTACACATTACATATACGGTTGTGACAGTGCTCCTGTACCTCTACATGTGTTAACAAGGCACTCATCATTGTATTAATATACAAGGGAAGTATGAAATATCATGGGAGAAAATGGGAGGGGCCGTATAGACCCAGGGACTGTAAAAGATTCAGATAAAATTAATTATACAAATTGAAATTGATTAATCTTAATAAGATTACAACATTAACATGTTCTAATTAGGAATTAGGTTGAGTGAGTGAGAAGGAGATGAGGACACTACACCCAAGTCAAAAAAAAAAAAAAACCTATTGAGGTTGGTGAGATCCATCTAGAGCCGCCCATGTGTGCCTGGTAACAAATAAACACAAAACCAAGTGCACTTGCACCAAAATATTTCTGAAGATGGTTGATGTCGAATTCAGTTGTAGACCATCAAATGGTCTTAGGATCTAGAAAGTAACAAGTATTTTTTACTCGTCAAGAAAAGATCTACAACGTAAACAAAGGATTAGATGCCCTAAAATGGAGGCTCTAAAAAAATCTTTTAATACTTAAGTTAATATGAGCAAGTACTTAAAGCAAAAAGATTAGAGAATTTGAGATTGCTTTTCACCAATTTGAGTGCAAAATGTTTGTTATCTTTTTTCGGAGGACTATAAGTGAGAATTAAAGTTGATTCGTGGGCTTAACCGCTCGAGAGAGTGGCCATCATTGATAGCGTGGATTGTTACGAGATTCATAAGTCATCATTGTGGACGATTATGTATATTCTCTTATTTCTATCTTAATAGCACTCCTGGGTAATCATCAATTTAGTGGGATCTATTGACCATATTATCATACGAGAGTTTAGGCTACTTCTGTAACATTTCAACTTTTTCGGATCATAGCTTAGTAGGTTTTTGTGGCCAGTGTGTGGCCCAATATGGAGTTTTTCTATGGTTTGTATAGGTTGTGTGGGTTGGGGGCTTGGAATCTTGGCCAAACCAACCTTTGGTGTGGCTTTCATAAACGCGACCAACACAGGCGTCGCAATTTTGAGAATCGCGACTGCCCTGGTCGTCGCGTTTTGAATGCCGCTTCTTGGGTGCACGTTTGCATGCGCGCCGCGTGTCACATGCAGGGACATCGCCTTTAATTGCGAAAGATATACCTCGCGATTAAATCGCGATTCGACTGTGTGTTGTGGCCGGCCAACCCAGGCCGAGCAGTGCAGAAAACACTGCTCAGCCGTGGGGGAGGCTCGTGTGGGAATTTTCTTGGTGATTCAGAGGTTCCAGCATGCGGTTCGGCATGTTTTCGACCCGAGGATGTTGTGCGGAGCGCGGGAAACACTGGGGCAGCGCCGTTTTACGCGTTCTTCGCGTTCTTCGTGTGGTAGGGGGATTCTTCTCCTTTTGGTTTAATCAGACCATGTTTAAGGTTTTAAAGGTGTGTAATGGGTTAAGGAAGGTAGTAGGCATGTGTATGACATTATTTCTTTGCAAGTTATCATGTGAATGGGTTGTACATGGTGGTTTGAGCTTCTCCCAGAGGGAGTTTTTGGGTAGGGTTTCTGTAGTTGAAACGCGACGGATCCAGACGTCGCATCTCAGTCTATAATGCGATGGTGTAATCCGACGCGTTTCAATCATCAAAAAGCGACCTCTGTGTCCGTCGTGATTTAGTTGACTGCTACCCGAGCCCTAGTTTGTCTACAAGGTATTATGAGTTGCTTTCATGTATGGGTCCGTATAAGTGTTGGTTTGCATGCAGTGGTTATTAAGCGGTGCATTGACACTTGTGGTAAGTGGAATTATCGAGTTTGCGTGGTTGTGCGTGCATGGCAAGTCGGGTATACGACGCCACCCGTGGTTACCTCTCGAGTCGGGTACCCCAGGTTCTCTGTGAGCCAGGCACGTAGTGCTCGGAGTCTTGTCTCGGTACTTGTGTACCGCTAGGGTCTGTGTCGTCTTCCTGGACACCCTCACTCCGTAGCTTGAGTAGTACATCCGGCTGAGGGAAAGACGATAATGGGACAACAGCTTGTGTGTTGTGGGTGTTCTTAGTCACTTGTAGCACCTCTTGGTTGGGGGACGGACACTGTTAGACGTACTGGTCCCCAGCTAGTCCTTTTTCTAGTGCCTCACTTTAAGGAGCTCGGGCCGAAGTCCTTAAAGGTGCCAGGCATGGAGCTGTAGCCGTGTGAGTTGTAGTTGTGGTGCGGTGTGGTCTCCACAGTTTGTTGGTTCTGTTGTGGTGGAGCGGTAGCTGGACCTTTCGTCCTTGGCTACGAGGCTGAAAGGTAGACCTGTGTTGCTTGTCCGGGTCTGTAGCTGGTGTCGCGAACCAGTCTTCTTGACTCATGTTTGGCGTTACCCTTCTTTAGCTCGTACTTTTGAGCGTTGTTTGCCGTTTATTTATTTATGTTGAAATCATGTTATTAGCATAATGTTATTTAAGCATTGTGGTTGTTGTTTCATGCACAGATAGACTTGTTAGTTATATATAGCTGTGCTATACTCTTGCTTCTCTTGTGTTGTTTTGTGGTTTTCGGCTTTCGAGGGAGTTTCCCTACTGAGCCAGTGACTCGTGAGGCTCACCCCCTATTGCTTTTAGGTGAGGGAGAGCAGGAGGCTGCACATCCGTATTCTAGTCTGGAGCCGCATCACAGCGGTGTTGGGTTCACACCTTCAGCAGTGTAATTTTCTTTTGTTATGCCCCGAGGTATGTCACAGGCTTCTATACTTGAGCTTGACTCTAGTTGAAATTTGGCTATGTAATCCTTCTGTAAATTTGTGTGAGATGTTTGATCTTATATATTTAGTGTGTTCTCTTATATTTCCACGGACATGTGTGTTGATATCCCTGGCGAGGCTTCGGGTTGTTCGCGGGAGGCGGAGTCGGATTGTAAGACCCGGCCCCCTTAGGCCCCGTCCAAAGAGGCCTGCCGCGACAGTTTCGGGTCTCGACGAACCCGGTCGTTGCCTTCTCGTTGCGACGGGGGTGGCTGTCGCATCCTTGTCGCGGCGTCTGACAGCGTCGCAACTGCTTTTCTGACAGACGTGACCACTGTCCTTTCTGTCAGAACGGTTTTGTCGGGTGTCAGGCACGCATAGCGTTGACGCGACCTGGTCAGCCGTCGCATTTTCTTTTCCGATCTTCGAGGTTTGACCACCTTTTTGGGGTCGCACCGGGGGCTGCCGTCGCGACATGGTCGCGACGCCTAGGGGCATCGCGACATGCTAGTGGTCGTGCTGGGTCGGCCCGTCACATTCTGGGGGCCGTCGGTTTAAAACCGAACACTGCCCCTCATTCTCCCCCTCTCCCCTTTCTCTCCTTCTTCTTCCCCTCTCCTTCCCTCCGAGCTCTCTTGCAGTTCTCTCATCCGTTATTTGTGCTCGAGGTGTTCGTGCTGAGGCGGTGTCGCCTTGGTCGTGCAGGGGCTATGTTCGTGTTGCGTGGAGCGAGGAGGAGGTGGTTATTCCTACGTGAAGGCCCCAACGGGTCGGCTCTACACGTGGAGGTAGGGACTTTGATCCTCTCGCTCTAAGCATGCTCCCTTCCCCCTTTAGATCATTTTTTTCCGGTGGTTTGGGGCTTGGGAGTGTGAGGAATCCATGCTCGAGGTTAAGTGAGGTTTTCCTTCGAGTGTAGATTCATGTGAATCCATGTTTGTGGGGATCTAAGGGTGGTTTGGAGGGATTTACAGCTTTCATACATGTTGCACATGCTCCCCCCTGTGGAATATTTATTTCATATTTTTAGGGTGGTTCCCAGAGGGACTGCTCTGGAACCCCCCTCTACTGAAGACGCGACCACTATAGAGGTCGCGATCTTGTCGTAACAGCCTGGCTGGTCGCGACATGATCGCGACGCTCTTGGGTGTCGCAATATGGTCGCGATGGCAAGGGCCACCGTGACAGTGTCGCGATAACGAAGGGCGTCGCGATAGTGTCACGACAGCTCGATGCATCGCGACTATAGCCGAGCGACAGGTTTTGGTCTTCGCTGTTTCCGCTTCTTTTACTGTACCCGTGGCACCTGTGCTAGTTCCCTAGTACGGTCCTACACTAGTCGTTCGCCCGGTGCTCGGCACTTGAGGGCTTGTCCCGTGTGAGAGGTTGTTACCATTGTTTGGGACCCCCGTCCTCGGGAGCCTGTTGAGGGAGTACTCCGGGCTACGAGCGTGTTCGAGTTGGTAGCCCAGCATGCGGACTTTGGAGCTGAGGGGAAAACGGTGGTTAGGACAACGGCGTTGAGTCATTTGCAGAGCTCTCGTGGTTGGTCTGGGACGCTGAGGACGGTTAGGAGTTCTACCCGGCGCAGGCCAGCCAGTCCTGTTTGTCACTGCCTCGCTCCTTGTGGCCCCGGAACCACTTGGAGAGGCCAGGCGTGGGACCGTAGTCCGGCCAGACTACAGCGGTTACTGTTGTGTACTTTGTGTCCTACCTCGCTCTGACGAGACGTGAGGGTCAGGACTTGGGTCGAGGGTAAGACGTCGGTGGGCACACCTGACCTTTGACTAGTGGTAGTGTTTCCCGTAGCTAGTGTTCCTTGTCTAGGCGGGGTTCCCTCTGTCTATGTTTGCTAGCCTTGTGGTGGTCACGACGAGCAGTCGTACGGAGTTTCCGACCGTGTTGTGTTTAGTTGTAGCTTCGCTTCCGCACTTCTAGTTGTAGGCAGAAGATATAAACTGCTGTTAATTATTTATTATATATAATCTTATGCCTATTAGAGCAGTCCCTACGAAGCTTCTGTTGTGAAGCTCATCCCTTTCTTTCCCAGGTGAGACTTCTCAGCAGTGATAGGGCGCGTACCGGGCGGACGAGACGGGGCGGTAGTAGAGGTCCCCGTAGCTAGCAGTGGTTCCCCTTTTTCAGTGTACGTCACCCTCGGGGTATGCCCTAAGGGATTTGTTCTTCCCCTACCTTTTACTTGTACTAGCGTGCATGCGTTGGGACTGTACTTAGAGCGGTAGGCAGTGGTCTCGCTCTCTTTCCTATTTCCGCTTGTACGCTTCTAGTTTAGCAGTTGACGTTTACTTCTGTTACATATCCTGTTAGAAATATATTATAGCCCTTCCGGGTCTCCGGATCTGTGGGCGCCGACCTCGACAATCAGGTCCTCGGTGTGGGCCGAGGGTCGGGTTCTCAAGGTCGTTACAGTGGTATCAGAGCTAGAGTGTGACAGGACTAGTAGTGTATTTAAACTGCGACATAAAGTCCCAACGGTAGTACAAGTACACTGCTAGCTGCCCCGAGTGGTATTGTTAACCCTTGTTGATTGTGTATCGTACAGTGACATGGCTCCGCACAGGCACAGGCAGGCCAGAGAGCTGGTTGAGCAGCAGGATGAGTCTGATATGCCCGCATAGGGGCGGGTCCAAGAGGAGGTGTCCGCAGAGGAGTCTATGGCACAGCCTCAGGTGCAGTGGCAGCAGCAGCGGCAGGTGGGCAGTAGCAGCAGGAGTACCAGCCTCAGCCGCAGCAGTACACAGATTGGTTCCCCATGGCCGAGCAGTTCTTCAAGGCCATGTACCAGGGAGCGTGGTAGCCCGGTCAGGCAGCAGCAGGTGGTCAGCCTCCGGTACCTCCCCCAGCGATGTCGGAGTAGCAGGCAGAGCTAGAGGTAGATCAGCCAGGGCGTCAGCAGCGGTCAGGTACTAGGAGTACCCGGGCCAGGCGGTGGAGGACGACGGTTACGAAGGATAGGACCGCTCTCCTTGAGAGTTTCTTGCGTCTCTGGCCGCCGATGTTCTCCGGTGAGTATGATCCAGATAAGGCAGAGAGCTGGACACATGAGTTGGAGTGCACATTCGAGACCATGGAGTGCGCCGAGGAGGACCAGGTTAGACCGGCGGTGTACCAGCTCAAGGGAGTAGCCCATGAGTGGTTGAGAGTTCAGAGGCAGGCTCAGTTCCAGGGGCAGCGGTTGGATCAGATCACTTGGCAGCGGTTCTTGGAGATCTTTCACGGCGAGTACTTCCCGACTATGCTCGACGTGAGAGGCGAGACATGTTCCACGAGTTGGTGCAGGGCGATCTCACTATTTCTCAATACCATCAGAGGTTCATCCAGTTTTTGAGGCATGTTCCTCATGTCGCAAGCAGTGAGCAGGCGTACGCAGAGAGGTTTATAGCAGGGCTGAGACCAGACCTGAGGTGGGGTGTGACGGCTCACATGTGTACCACCTTAGGAGAGGTCGTGGTTAGGCCACCGCCTTGGAGAGGGAAACCTAGCAGCCCCAGAAGCAGTAGCAGCAGTAGGGAGGAGCCTCTTCCAGGTCCTCACCGTACCAGCATCCCGCCGGGAGCCGCGATAGTACGACTTCTTCTTCCTCAGGTTCGGGCAGTTCTGGCAGCTCTGGAATTCACTCGAAGTTCAGGCAGTTGTCTATCGTGGGGGTGGGTGGACCGGCAGCAGAGGCATCAGTCCAGGTTCGCAGAGTAGTCAGTGCAGTAGGGAGCCGAGCAGGGCAGACAGGTGGGAGTTTGCTACACTTGTGGGTTGCCGGGTCACTTCTGGAGAGATTGCCCGATGGGGCAAGTCCCGCAGCAGTAGCAGCCAGTATAGTATGCGCAGTAGCTACCTCAGTACTACCCTCCTCAGCAGTAGGCACCGTCAGCAGCAGCGAGGGAAGTATCAGCATTAGGCTCAGCAGTTTCCGTAGTTTCAACAGCCGCAGGAGTACCAGCCGTACCAGCAGTAGCCATAGTTCCCTCAGCACCAGCAGCCGTCGTAGTAGCAGCAGCCCCAGTAGGCGCCGCAGCGTGGGCATGGTCGCATGATGGCACTCACCAGGGAGCAGGCTGAGGCGTCAAACCTGGTTATAGGTACCCTGCCTAACCTTGGTAGAGCTGCTCGTGTTTCGGTTGATCCTGGTGCTTCTCTCTGTTTTGCTTCTGAGGTGTTTTACGAGTCTTTGGCTTGTCACACACCTGAGAGGCAGTGTGACATGATGGTCGATCTCCCATCCGGTGATTACATGCATTCTTTCGGTTACCTGGAGGGCGCCACTGTTGAGGTATAGGGACACCAGTTGCCGGCTAGGTTGTACGCGTTGTAGCTTCGTGACTTTGATGTCATCCTGGGCATAGACTGGTTAGAGGCTCACTCAGCGGTGGTTGATTTTCAGCGAAAGACCGTTCAGTTTGAGATACCTGGAGCGCCCGTTCTCTACTTCCGAGGTATCCGGTCTACCCATCGACCCTTTATTTCCTTGTGTAGGGCTCGTCGTTTGATCTGTGACGGCTGTGTCGCCTACCTTGCTTCAGTTTGTTCCTTGGAGCCTAGTAGATCTTCAGTTTTTGATGTGCCGGTTGTTTCTGAGTTTTCTGATGTCTTCCCAGAGGATCTACCTGGTTTGCCTCCTGTGAGAGAAGTAGAGTTCTCTATTGAGCTTTTGCCCGGTACGATGCCTTTGTCCAAGGCACCCAATCGGATGGCTCCGGCGGAGTTGCGCGAGTTGAAGCGCCAGCTACAAGAGTTGCTTGAGCAGGGCTTCATTCGTCCGAGTCATTCGCCGTGGGGAGCGCTCATTTTGTTTATGAGAAAGAAGGATGGTAGTTTGCGTTTGTTCATCGATTACCGACAGTTGAACTAGGTTACTGTGAAGAACAAGTACCCGTTGCCGAGGATCGATGATTTGTTTGACCAGTTGCAGTCGGCTAGAGTTTTCTCGAACATTGACTTGAGATCCGGTTACTATCAGATGAGGATTAGAGAGTTAGATGTTGGCCTGATAGCTTTCCGGTCCAGGTACAGTCACTTTGAGTTCGTCGTGATGATGTTTGGGCTGACGAATGCACCCGCAGTATTTATGGATCTGATGCATAGGGTGTTCGGTGAGTACCTAAATCGTTTTGTGGTTATTTTTGTTGATGATATTTTGGTCTACTCGACTTCTGAGGAGGAGCACGAGGAGCACCTAAGGATCGTACTAGAGATCCTGTGAAGTCACCGCCTTTATGTCAAGTTCGACAAGTGCGAATTTTGGCTGAGGGAGGAGCACTTCCTCAGGCACGTGATCTCAAGTGCTGGTGTGGCAGTGAATCCTGCCAAGGTGGAGGCAGTGTTGTCATGGGAGCAGCCCACGTCAGTGACAGAGGTTCACAGTTTTCTAGGTTTTGCAGGCTACTACAGGAGATTCATTCAGGATTTTGCCAGGATTGCCAAGCCATTGACTAGGTTGACGAGGTAGGACGACAGGTTTGTTTGGTCAGAGGACTATAAGCAGAGCTTCTGAGAGCTGAAGATGAGGTTGAGTTCAGCGCCAGTGTTGGTCTTGCCATCGGGCAGTGGAGGTTTTTTAGTCTACACCGACGCGTCGAGATCTGGCTTGGGTGCCGTGCTGATGCAGCATGGTGGGGTTGTTGCCTATGATTCTCGACAGCTCAAGAAGCATGAGGAGAACTAGCCCACCCATGACTTGGAGTTGGCAGTAGTGGTGTTCGCTCTCAAGTTGTGGAGGCACTATTTGTATGGAGAAGCATTTGAGATCTTCACCGACCATCAGAGTTTGCAGTATATATTCACTGAGAAGGATCTGAACTTGACGCATCGCAGGTGGATGGAGTATTTGAAGGACTACAACCTTACCCTCTCCTATCACCCAGGAAGGGCAAATGTCGTAGCCGATGCTTTGAGCAGGCGCGTTCACTTGAGTTCGCTGATGGTCAGAGAGTGGAGGCTGTTCGAGGAGCTGTCCTAGGGGGTGTTCTACCCGTCGAGGCACAGAGACAGTGTTGTAGCGTCCAGTTTGTCAATTCAACCATCAGTGTTCAGGCATGTGTTGCAGGCATAGCAGACAGACTCACAGTTGGCAGACATTTTGCAGATGCCAGATGTGTAGATGGACAAGGGCAGTGAGGTCAGATTCAGAGGTCGCTTGTACGTTCCCGAGGAGGCGCGCCAGGTGCTACTGACAGAGCCTCACAGGTTAAGGTATGTAGTTCATCCTGGCTCCACCAAGATGTATCATTGCTTGAGGAGGTTCTTCTGGTGGCTGTAGACGCGAGATTTGGCCCATCTCCCGCAAAGCTATTTGGCCCATTAAGCCTCGTTTGACCATTTGTTGACCAGCCTCGGATCCCATGTAGACGGCAGCATCGATGGCCGCCGACTACTGGTTGGCGGCAATCCCCTTGGACGTTGACCCAAGTTGGCGTCCACCTCGCTGAACGCCTGCATGAGGTTGGCGGCCTGATCCCTGGACGTCAATAGGGTTTACCTGGTCTGCGCAACTACCTCGAGATTCCAGCCCACTTGCACCATTCTCTCGGCCATGCAACGCATGTAGCCGTTCCCAACGGGCATATGGGCCACCTAGGCACCCCCTTGACCCAGTAAAAATCATACTTGGCCTCCCCCCATTGGTTGGACCTTTAATGCATGGATTGCCAAGTGTGTAAGTGTGTTTCTTCACACTTAGCATCCTAGACACTCCAACCCCGAGCTCCACTGTCTATTTAACAGCCCCTTGAGCCCTCTGAGCAAAGAGGGGAGAGGCTGGACGTCCTTATGCTGCCACTTTGAGAGAGGAGAGAGAAACTTACACCTCACCTTCTACCATTCATCCTCTCCTTTCTCTCTTCACTTGGGACGTTCAGGAGGCTCACTTTGGAGCTGGAGGAGCCCTTGCAAGGAGCCACAACACCAACAACGAGGATCTACATCTCCTTCCCTCTCTCTTCTTACTTACTTTTTAGCTAGCTTGCATGTTGCACACACCTTCCTACTCACACTAGGCACATAGGTTATCTTCCTACACACCTAGAAAGGGGTTTCTCAACCAAAAACGGAGGGAAGAAGGGTGGTCATAACATTTAGCCACCCCTCTTCTCAAGTCCGCAACCGGTACGGGACTTTCCTTTTGGGTTTCTCACACTTCGTTTTGAGCATCTACCACACTCCCTAGAGTCTAATAGAGTCTTTGTTTTGGCAGGAACAACCCGCAGGAGACTACGGAGCTCTTCTCCTTCGGCCGGCTGAAGGAGGAGAAGTTGAAGTCCCACCATCACCCGCAACGCGAGGCCACTGCACCGACGTGATCATAGCAACCCCTTGGGCACAGGTAAGGCCCTGGCGATCACCAAATCTCCTTTGTTTCGCTTGTTTGCTGCGTTTTCCTTCTAGTCAACTCAGTCAACCGGAGGGTCAACGTGGTCAACCGGCGGCCCCTTCATCGCCAACGAGAGTCCGGCGGCGTCCGCGAGCATCCGAGGGATCCGGGGATGGGACGGAAACGAACCGTCTACAGCTCTCTTCTGGCGATCACGGTGGGACAAGCTTCTGCCACTGTGGTCTCACTGCGGCCAGGTAGACGGCAGGGGAGCCTGCCGCCTATACAGGTAAACGTCTAGCGTTCCTGTCGTTAAGTGTAGTTTAGCGTCCGTCTCCCTTATCGTTTATTGTTTGTCAGCGTCCGTCGATCATGCCGTCAATATATTTCTGACGAACTGAGCGTCCATCTGCATGCCGTTTACTTCACAGAAACTGTTGTTTTGACTGTTTTGATCTGATTTTGTGTTCTGTTTGCTTCCTGTTTGTTTCTAACAGTCCTCAGTCCCGGGGGGTTCCTTCCTCTCATCTGTTCTAGCCTCCCCTCACATTTTAGGACAGCCCTTCCTTGGTTTACAACCTTTTACTCGGGGATTCCCTCTCGGGTAAATCGGGTTGGCTCCAAGGAAAACTCTGTAAGTCCCTAAATTCCGTGGATTCCCTCATGGTACGGAGCAGGAGGACCTTTACCTTCCAGTCTAGTTCACCTACTCATCCGGGTTTGAGTAAGATTTGAGAGAACCGTCCAAGTCAAGTCAAAGTAATACACAACCTTAATCTTTAAAACTTTTGGGACGTTGTTTGATAACATTGATTGGTAGAAAGTCATACTTCTGCTAAAAACAGTGTAATCACTTCAACTTAAACCATTCTAAAATCCATAGGTTGTGTGCTAATGGACACTTGGTTGGATCCTGCTAATATGTCTAACAAACCGGCATTTGAATATGATGATAACATCAATGATGAGATTGTCGGTATGATAAACACCAATGTTCAGCCTGAGGAGTCGGTTCAATCATCTTCCCAAGCCGACAATGAGGAAGTTAGCTTGAGGGTTAACCCTACTCACGCCCAGGATGTCCAAGAAGACCCCGAGTTTTCTAAACTCATGTCCCGCTATTCGCCCGACGATATCATTTCCATGCTTTCCAAGCATACCATTCGGGCAGCGGCTTCTCCTTCCCCTCTGTCCCATTCTCCCTTCCATGCTTCCTCATCTAGGCCCTCTCCTAGGCCTCTCACCCCTCCCCGAATTCCTGTATCCCCTATCCCTATCTCCACTCCTATTCCTCCCACTCCTTTACCTACGGCTACCCCAATTCCTCCACCCATCCACCCATCTCATGTCCATACCACTCCTCCCACTCAATCCGAATCCCTGTCCCGGTCTGAGACGGAGGGTCTTATCCGGAAACTCTTGGCTGAATCTCTGTCCCTTTCCAAGCCTCACTCACTCCAAAACTACTGCAAACTCCCCAATGTTTACTTCCCTCCGGGTTTCAAGGCCCCGAAGTATCGCAAGTACGACGGGACCACTGACCCCTAATATCATCTAGCCGGCTTCACTATGGATTCTCATCGGTGGCTGTACGATCGGGCCCTCTTAGTCCACCTCTTCCAGCAATCGTTAGAAGGGGAGGCTTTGAGGTGGTTTACCTCCTTGCCCGCGTCGGATCTTGTTAACTTTGACATAGTCTCCGAACGCTTCATCTCACACTTTTCATACATGGCTACTCAAGTCCCTACACTCCCCGACTTGGTAGCGGAAAAGATGAAGGCGAACGAAGACTTTGTCACTTATGCCAACCGATGGAGGTCCATGGCCTCGAGAGCCGACATTCCCATCCCCGAGTCCCAAGCCATAATCTTGTTAGTTACCAACACCACCCCTGTGCTCCGTTCCATTTGATGCTAAGTGAGTTCCCTTCCTTCTCACATCTTTATAACAGAGCCAGGGTATTGAAAATCAGATCAAGGACTCCTCTCTCCCACATTTCTTCGAAGGGAAGCCGAAGGCACGCAAGGCTCCCGCGGCACCCACCACCGAGGGGGTGACCATCAATGAGTCTGTCAGTGCCTGCAGCCAGCCTTTGAGGCCTCCCAACAAATCCTCCCATCCTCCTTCCAATCCTCCTTCCAACCCTCACCAATTCCCATCTCACCCCTCCAAGCCTTACTCCGCTGTTCCCCCTCCTATCACCCGACCTGGCCCCAAAAGGTCGCATACCCTCCTCTCCCTGAGACTCTCGAGGACGTATTCTTCGCCCTCATGTCCTGTGACGCAATTCAACTCCCCCCACAAAGGGAGAACACCAATTCAAGGGTAGACACCTCCAAGTACTGTCCATACCATAGGACCCATGGTCACTTCATCAACAATTGCTTTACCTTCCGTGATTGGGTCTATGATATGAATGACCAAGGTAGAATCAACTGGGATGACGTCAAGGTGGCCATAGCAAAGTCTAGGTACACCAAAAAAGACCTTGGCATTTTCAGTAACCCTCTCCCCACTCACCAAATCAACAACCCCTCCTCATCCAGAGCCCAAGAGAATGTGCATACCATGATACACCTAGGGCCCCGGGTTGTGAGGAGAGAGCAACAATGGGGGGTAGAAGGTTTCGAAGAGTGGTACCCGTGTCCCATTGCCGAGTCTCAGGAGCCTTTTATCTCGGTAGATGCTATCCTTGAGGAGAGACCATTAGTGCTCATCCGTCCTCCCCAAGATGCTCATCCCACTATCCTCACTCCCCTTGCCAATGAGTCATCCTCTCGACCCCTCCAGCTCATCCGTCCTCAGTCTCAGGAGGCCGTGCATGTCACGCTCCGAAACCGGATTGTTCCTCCCCCTCCGCGGCCATCCCAAGATGAGGAGGATAATGGGCCTCCGCCCCCGGCCGGCACCGAATATGATATTCTCCAACATCTTGATAAGACGCCCGCGAGGGTGTCTATTTTAGAATTGATTCGGCGGTCGCCATCACACCAATCCACTCTTCTCCAGTTCCTCCAGAAGATCATGGTTAACGATGATCTCCCTCCTAGTGGGGTCACCGGTGCCATTCTCTCCCTCACCCAAGGACCTTCAATCTCTTTCTCGGACAAGGATCTTGCCACCCCCGAGTGTCGTTCCCTCCCTCTTTGTCTCACCATCAACCTCAATGGGGTTTCGGTGGACTCCACTCTCATCGACACCGGGGCATCTATCAATGTTTGTCCGATGAAGACCCTTAAACAATTGGGTTTAGGGGAAGAGAATCTGGAGAAGAGTTGCTCCACTATAGCCGCCTATGACAACTCCAAAAGGGTTGCCAAAGGCAAAATTGCTCTTAAATTAGGAATCGGACCTGTCACTATGTCCCGAATTTCTAGTCCTTGATGTCGACCGGCCTACAAGGCCATTCTCGGTCGTCCTTGGCTAGAACAAACTCTAGGGGTCCCTTCCACCGCCCACCAATGCTTCAAATTTCCTTTCAATGGGCGGGTGATCAAGATCAAGAGCATTCCCATCTTGGAGACCCTCAATGCGGTCACCACTGAACAAATGCCGCACCTTTTCATTCCGGATAAGGGGAAGAAGCCAGTCATGTCTCTCTTTGACTTCCCCACACCCTGTGAGCTTAGCCAACCTCCCCGGCCTGTTGTAGAACCCCATGTCCCATGTCTCCCGGGAAAAGGTTGGGAAGTGATGGCCAACATCGGCTATGTTCACGGCCGCGGGTTGGGTACGGATGAAAAGGAGAGACCCAGAGCATCCAGGAAATTAGGAGGTTGTTACCTAAGGCCGGTCTAGGTTTCCACCCAGACCCTGTCCATCCGGACCCATTCATACCGTATCAACCCCTTACCTAGACTTTAAAAAAGCATTTTGTTCAGGGGCCAACCCAACTGGGGACCAGGGAGCCCGTAATAGAAGAAATTCCTTGCTCTGAGAGTGAGGATGAAGAAGAAGAAGAGGATGCCCAAATAGAAGACATTTCCGATGATTTTGGCCTCCTCTCCCTCTTTGGCTCTGATCTCCCTTCTCCCCATCTTCTCTCCACCACCTTCTCCATCTCCTTCTTTCCCGCGTCTAATCCCCTTCTTTCCCCTCCTGTCCTCTCTCCATCCCTCATCTCGCCAGTCGAGGCTACCTTGAGTCAGCAACTCATGGTTCTTGGCCTTGACTCCAAAAAAAAAATGCCAATTTTGAAAATTGGAAATCCGAGGTCTCCATTGAGCACCCCTCCTCTTTGGAACCTCTTCCACTCGGCCAGGGGCCGACGCTTTCCGGCCTAAGCTCCTCTTCCTCTTGCCCCTCTAAGGGCACTTCCCCCGTACATAGCTTTGTACATAGCAGTCCTGTAAATAGTGGTCTAGATTCTAGTTTAGAGTCAGGTCTAGAGGCTAGTTTAGAGTCTGGTTTAAGTCTAGGAGAGTCTAGTTCCTCTCAGCCATGTGTGCATAAGGAGAAGGGTAGGCAAGTTCCTGCCCATTTTGTCTTGGCCTTGGCTGAAAGATGTGCTAAGTTAAGTCAGGTGCCAGAATTTCTTGAGGACCCTGCTCTCGTGGAATCAGATTTTGAAGAAGGTGACTCCGAAGATGACGGTCTAGGTGTTTATCTGCTAGATTTTAATGAGGAGGGTGAGTCGGGAGATCCTGGGTTAGGAGAAGAGGACCCAGTGACCTCCTATGTGGATGGCACAAAGAGGTTCGACGAGCCAACCATGGCTGCTGACGAGCCTACTAAAGAAGTCAACCTTGGCACCGAAGAATCCCCGAAGACAGTTTTGATTAGTGCCAACTTGAGTGTTGAAGAAGAAAAGCTTGGTAGCCATTCTTAAAGAATTTTCCGACGGATTTGCTTGGTCTTATGAGGACATGCCGGGACTCGATACCTCTTTGGTCGAGCATCGTTTGGTCCTAAAAGCCGACGCAAAGGCCGTCAAACAAAAGTTGAGAAGGCTACATCCTAAGCTGGCACTCAAGATCAAAGAGGAGGTTGACAAGTTGCACAAAGCCAAATTTATTAGGGTTGTGCTATATCCACAGTGGGTAGCTAATATCGTCCCTGTAATGAAGAAGGACGGTAAGGTTAGGATCTGTATAGATTTCCGTGACCTTAATCGTGCTTGCCCAAAGGACGATTTCCCCTCCCACACATAGATGTCCTAGTGGACAATACTGCCGGCTTCGAGCTTTTGTCATTTATGGATGGTTTCTCTGGGTACAACCAGATTCGCTTGGCGGAGGAAGACCAGGAGAAAACTTCATTTACAACGCCTGGGGGACTTATTGTTATGTCGTCATGCCCTTCGGATTAAAGAATGCGGGAGCAACCTATCAAAGGGCAATGATGGCAATTTTTCATGACATGATGCATGTGCACATGGAGGTCTATGTGGACGATGTCTTGGTAAAATCAAAGACTCGACATGGCCATGCTGAGGTCCTCCGGGCAGTTCTCCAAAGGTCTAGAGAGCACAATCTTAAGATGAACCCCAAGAAGTGTGTCTTTGGTGTCTCTTCGGGGAAATTGCTTGGGTTCATAGTCAGCAAGCGGGGAATTGAAATTGATCCTAACAAGGCCAAAGCAATAATTGACATGCCTCCTCCTAGGAATATCAGAGAAGTTAGAGGGCTAATTGGCAGACTCCAGTTTATTAGGAGATTCATCTCCCAGCATTCAATCCGCTGTAAGCCCTTCTACGAGATGCTTAGAGGAGAGGCGAAGTTTAATTGGGACGATAAATGTCAGAAGGCCTTTGATGAATTGAAGAGCTATCTTTTTAATCCCCCTGTTCTCGCTCCTCCGGTCCCGGGTCAGCCTTTACTGCTCTATGTGTCAACCACTGAAGATTCAACTGGAGCGGTTTTGGCCCAATACGACGACGAGAAGAAGGAGAGAGCGGTGTACTATTTATCCAAGTTGTTCAATGAGGCTGAAAAGAAGTACACCGCCATGGAAAGAACGTGCGCGGCCGTCGTCTGGGTTGCCCAGAAGTTGAAGCACTATTTCTTGGCTCATGAAGTGAAACTTCTGGCGCGTATGGACCCTATTCGGTACTTGCTCGAGAAGCCCGTCCTGACTGAGCGGTTGATGAGGTGGCAAAGCTTCCTTAACCAATTTGATATCACCTATGTCAACCAAAAGTCAATCAAGGGGCATGCCATAGCTGAGCATTTGGCCCACCACCCCTTACCTTTATATTCCCCCGTTGATGAAAGTTTTCCCGATGAAGAGTTAGGAGCCATTATTGATGGTGAACCTTCGTGGGTGCTTTACTTCGATGGGGCGCTCAATTCTAAAGGGTGTGGGATAGGGGCAGTCCTCCTCTCTCCGGAAGGGGTAGTCATTCCGCATGCTTAGCCACGAACAATGTGGCTGAGTACGAGGCTCTCCTAGTCGGGCTGAAAATGGCTTTATTGCTCGGAGTCAAGGAGTTAAGGATTATTGGAGATTCGCAGTTGATACTCCGGCAATCTCTTAGCAAGTACCAGACCCGGGACCCCAAGCTGAAACCATACCAAGAGTTGGTAGGAAAAGTAGTCCGGCAGTTTAGGAAGCTCACCCTAGTTCACACTCCTAGGGCCCAAAATATCCTAGCAGATTCACTCGCTTCCCTCGCGTCTTCCATTCCCATTCCTTTGGGAAAGTCGTCTGAAACCGTCTCTGTTCAGAGGTTAAGAGTCCCTTCCCATGTCGATCCGTGGTTCTCTCAAATCGTGCATCCTTCTCCATCCCTTCAGGTCCATGCGCTTTCCAAAGAGCCAGAAATTGACCTTGAAGATGGCCATCCCTGGTATTTTGACATCGAAAACTTTCTCAAAGATGGATCCTTCCCTGATTATGCCACCTCTGCCGATAGACGGGCAATTCGTCGCGTCTCGGAGCGTTACAAGATCATAGGTGGCATTCTGTACAAAAAGTCTCTCAGCGGGGTCTATCTCCGTTGCCTTGATGAAATCGAATCTCAAGATGTTGTTGAAGCCGCTCACTCTAGTGAATGTGGTGGCCACGTTAATGGTAGAGCAATTGCCCAGAAATTGCTAAGACACTATTATTGGCCCACCATGGAAGAGGACTGTCGCCATTTTGTCCGTCACTGTGCTAAATGCCAATTGCACGGTGACAAAATTCATGCTCCTTCCTCCTCTCTTCACCCTCTCATCGCACCATGGCCTTTCGCCATGTGGGCTTTCGATGTGGTCGGTCCTCTCGCGGATAGAACCGGAGAAGTCCGGAAGAAGTCCTTCATTCTGACCGCCACGGAGTACTTCACAAAGTGGGCTGAAGCAGAAGCATTCATAGAAGTCAAAGCTTCAACGTCGTCAAGTTCATCAAGCGCAACATCCTTGCAAGATTTGGCGTGCCTCGGGACATCGTCACCGACAACGGACCGCAATTCACTTCACAGGAGCTTCGCGACATGTGTGGTAAATATGGCATTAACTTGCATCATTCATCACCATATTATCCACAAGGTAATGGACAAGCTGAAGCTACTAACAAAACTCTCATTAAAATCATAAAGAAAACATGCAAATCTCACAACAATGCTGACTGGCCAGATCGCTTGGTTGAAGCTCTTTGGGCTTATCGCACCTCCGTCTGCACTCCTACGGGGCAAACCCCCTATGCCTTGACGTACGGATCGGATGCGATACTCCCATATGAGATCTTCGTCCCTTCGCTTAGAGTTCAATTGGATTCCGAACTTGATCCTGATCAACGTCGGGAAGCCTTGTTGGCACAACTTGAACTCTTAGATGAAAGGCGAATGATAGCGGCTGACCATGCACAAGTCTATCGTCAGAGAATTGCACGTTTTTATGCCAAAAGAGTCCTTGAGAGAAAGTTCGAAGTGGGTGAAATGGTCCTTAAGCGTAAAATCATAAAGGCACCAGGTCCCAGGAGCAAGTTGCAAGAAAATTGGGAGGGTCCATTCGTTGTCAAAGAGGCCTATTCAGGGAACGCTTATAGGCTAGTGGATGCCGAGGGAGTTGAGCTAACGCACCCTTGGAATGCAGTCTACCTCAAGAAATTCTACCCTTAGTCAGTCAGTCAGTCCGTCAAGTCGGTCATTCATCACTTGTTAAGGTGTGGGTCTACTTTCTTTACTCTTCCACGTGGCCACTAGTCAGGTAGGGCTTATTCACACACCACACGATGTTAAGATATTGCCCTTTGGCTAGAAAATCACTAGTACACTCGGGCGGTCTCATCCGGTCAATGTGTTTCCCTTATTCTTTTCCCACTCGGTCATGTCTGGAAACGGAACAAACTACGAGTAGGGGACCACCCACTCTCTTTTAAAAGGACAAGGTCACCATAAAACAAGGGCAATTAATGAAAACAATGGGCAAAATGCTAAATCAAGCCTCAAAGGGGAAAAAGAAAAGCCAAAAGGTCAAAAAAGGGTAGCAAAAAGTACGTACCCAGAAAAAGGTTGACCAACTCAAGGAGGTAGCAAAAAGTACGTGCCTCCACCCCAGAAATCAGAAATAAAATGAAAAATCCCCCTGAAAACAATGGTTGACCAAGTCTGCTTGATATGAGATGTCGGTTTGGAAACAAAAAGTAGTTTGAACCAAAGTCCTACATGATTTTCTATACATTTCTTCCGATTTCTCCCACTAGGGGCAATTTGATTGTATAAGATCCTCCGTAGTGGAAAATATCAAGAAGGCTAGGGGCAATTTCCAACATCAAGGAATTCATGCACGTCCCTCCTCACTCTTGGCCTCTGTGGTTAAGTAGATCGTGTAAACCCTACACTACAACATGTGATGAATATGTGTCTTGGAGTCCAAAAATCCAAAAAAAAATACAAAAATGCAAAAAAAACAAAAACAAAAAGAGAGTCTTTTGATGTACATATTTCACGTTGTACATATTTTCTCAAATTTTCTCCCTTATTTTCAAAAGCCAAAAAAATTAGAAAAATCAAAATCCAAAAAAAATTGTGGTACCATGTATATATACTAACATTCTCCTTATTTTCTTATCAAAAACAACAACAAAATCAAGAAAACAACAAAACACAAAAAATGCATGTGCATATTTCCCTTTTCAGTTATTTTGTTATGTTCCTATCTTTGATTAGAAATTAGCCCCTTGACCAGATCTCAAGAAAGGTACATCGTAGGCAAGGGGCTAACAACAGATCTACACTAACATGTTTTCTTCAAGTGTTGTGGATATAGGATGCAAGAACCAGAGAACAGAAACAAACCATTCAAGTGCAAAAGTCCACAAAATTCCACTACAATGATCAAGTTCAAAGTACATGTCATAACAGGGGCATACCCCTGGAAGTACAACTGGAGCACCTCTCCTCACTCCTCTCTCCGCTCCCCCTCCGCAGGCCTCTGTCTGCGAGAGCTGCTCACCTCCTCCTCCTCTCTCTCCCGACGCCGGTCTGGAAGAGGAGGTCTCGACGCCGTCGATGCCTCGGGTCGTTGCACCCCTCCTCGCACCACGGAGGGGTCCCCCAGGGACACGATGTCGTCAAGCGAGGCAAACGCCGAGCCGGTCCTCGCGGGCATCGCCTGCTGGGCCTGCCACTGCTGCTCCCGGCGCTTCTTCAGCACCCGGTCCTTCAAAATCTCGTAATCTGCAGCAATCCGCGCCCGAGCTGTCTCGGCCTCCCTCTCCCTCTCTCGGGCCTCGAGCAGGCGACCCCTCATGAGGGTCTGGTCATCCCTCAGCTCCTCCATGGCAGTCACCATGGTCCGCCGCTGCGTATCAAAAGAAAAAGAGGATCAGTCATGAACATCTGTTAGAGAAGAAGAAAGAAGAAAGTTACGCACCTCAGCCTCCAACCAGAGATCTTCGCCTCGAGCTGTAGTCGCAGACTCTCCATCTGTGCCTGGAGAGTAGCCACTCCTCCTCCCTGCCGCTGCATGTCAAGGGACAAGCACGTTAGAACATTCAATGCATAATAAAGGAAAGTGCAAGTCTAGTGTCTTACCTCAGTCCCAACCTCTCGAGCCTGCTCCTCGAGCTCCTGGACCCGAGCCTGCGCCCGGTCCAGGGCGTCCTGCAGGCGGTCGGCGAGGTCCCCTCTCGCCGGCCGCGCCGACGAGCTCGCCCCGAGGTCGCGGCTCACCCGAACCCTTGCTAGCTCCTCCCTCTGCATTCAGAACCCTGGTCAGTCATCAATTCAATATCAAATCAAAATCAAGGATTAATGTTACTTACCAGTGTCCTGATCTCGGCCCGGAGCCTCGTCAGCTCCACCTCCTGCTCGGCCAGTCGCCCCTCCAAAAGGCGGATGGCCTGTGACTCCGGCATCTGCCAAATGCACTTCAAGGTTAGAATCAAATAAGGCAATCCACCAATCAAGGCTTAGAGTTAGAAGTTTCACTCACCACTCGTCGGTCAAGCCGGAGTCGCCCGGCATACCGTGCCTGGTAGTCCTCCATATAAGCTGAGCTGTCCTGGAGGTCTCTCTGCTGGATCACCTGCTCGCCTCCCTCGCGCCAGTACGCGACTGTGCTGCCGTGGTCTGCACCCTAGTCGCGGTCCTCGGCGAAGAATCGCTGGCGCGAGTGTCCCTCTCTCCCGAGGGAAGGCACCTCGATGGCCGGCTGGTGCCAGCCCAGTGTCCGCACCACCAACTCCAAATACAGTACCTCACATGTCCCGAGGCACAGTAAAAGGAGGTGGCGGTCGAAGAGGGGCCGACCCGCCGCCACCGCTGGGTGCGAGGTGTCCGCCTCCCCCCCGATATGGGGTCCACACCACCTGAGAAGAATGAGAAAACATTGGTCAGTAACATCAAATGCAGCAGAAATTGAAAGAATGCAAGAGCTAGTTGAGAGTTTCATACCTGCTCGTGCGGGTAGTGGTCGAGCGCGACCCACACGTCTCTGGCCCTCCTGTCGGTGACCCTGGGGTCCGGGGCCACCTCCCACCTCGTCATGAGGGGCACCATCGTCTGGCGCCCCTCTACCAGTGTCCCGCGTCCCATGGGGAAGCGGGTGCACCCCCAGATCTGCAAAGGCAGCAAAAAGAAGGGTCAGTAAGGCAGTTAATCAATGAAAAATCAATGACGTGCTTTAAAGGAAAATTGTGTACCTGTAAGAAGGGGGTGAAGCCCCCTGTGCTCTGAGAGCGCTATGAACTACTGGGAAGGAGAGAGAAGAGGTGTCCCAGCATCGCGGAGCCCCAAGCATACCTCCCCGCCTGCGCCAAGTCCCTCAGCAGCAGCACGAACTTGCAGTTCATCTGTGATGACTGCGTCGCGAACAGCAGGCGTCCAAAGAGGTAGCTGACAAAAATCCGCACCGAGCGCTCCTCGCTCCGGTCTCCTAGGTCGAGTGCCCCCCGCACTCCAGCGTAGAACTCATCCAATGTCTCTAGGGGTCCTCTCCTCCTACCCCTCAATCCAACTGCCTCCGACAACGATCCGAGCAGGATGCTCCGGATCGGTCTCCTCCTCCCGGCCACAAACTCTGGCCCCAGCAACTCCGCAATGTCGTCATGATAGTCCCTCCTCTCCAGTCCGACTACCGGCTCTCCCTGAACCGGCAGTCCCGTCAGATACGCCACATCCTCCAATGTGGGTATCATGTGCCCCCAAGGCATGATGAATGCCTTGCAATCCTCCTCCCATCTCTCCCTCAATGCCTCTAAGTAAGGGACATCTAGGTGAAAAGGGCGTACCGATAGGAGATGTCTGAACCCCATCCTCGCTATCTGGGACTGCTGGGCCTCTGGAAGCGCCTGGTACCACGCCCAGCACAGGTCCCAAGTCACCCTGCTCCTCATTCGGCCCTTGCCCTGCAAAAAACACAGATCATTTAACGTCAGCATCGATTGCCGTTAATTTTGAATTGGCGGCAAGGGGTATGCCGTCTGCAAACACTCAGCGTCCAAGGGGTGGCCGTCAAGTTCCTATGTCAGCGACCGGACCCTTGACGTCAAGATTACCTTGACGGCAAAAGGTTGGACGCCAGCAGGAACTCGACGGCAACCGATGTTGCCGTCAAGTGCTTGTATGACCCGACGGCATTTCCCCTGTTTTCCCTTCTTTTCACCAAATCAAAAACACATCCACTGAGGTTTTAGAGTACTCACCCGGGGTCGTCGAGGTGCCCCCGCCTCCGTCTCGTCTCCTCCCTCGGTCTCTTCCCCCCCCCCCGGTACATCCTCCACCGCCACTTCTTCCTCTTCCTCCGCCATGGCCATCTCCACCTCGTCCTCTTCCTCCTCCGGTTGACGACGGTCCCGGAGAGCACTTCGTTTCTCCCTTGTCCTCATTATATCTAATCAGGCGATTGTGGGTTCTATGGGTTCTCCTCTCCCGGCGCTTGGGAAGACGGAATGGCGCCCGGGAGAGGGCGTCGGTTCAAAAAAGGCAGTTTTCTGGTTTAACGTCCAGGTCTGGCCGTTTACTTTTCTTGACGTCAAGTCCTGGTCGCGGACGTACAGTCAACGGCCATGCTGTGGACGTCAAGTCTCTTCAATGTCAGATCTCGAAGTCTGGTCAACGACCATGTCTGGCGGTCTAATTTGATTGTCGACGGCCACCTATGTGGACGTCTATATCCTGTTTCAGTGGTGAGCGGCCAGTGTCTGGACGTTGACCAGTCGTTGGCGGCGGTCGATGTGGACGCCAATAACCCCGCACTCAGTCCTCACAGCACACTCTTTTGGACCCTTTTGAGGCCATTTCATCCCACACATTCCACAACTCAAGCCAATTCAACACAAATATAACTCACTTTTATTCATCAAATTTGTGTTACACTTATTCAAAACAGAGAGATACATCACTTTGCCCTACGGGCCATAAAGAAGTCACAGGCAGTGGGACAAATGCCATCATTGAACTCCTCATACTTCCAAATCTCCTCCCAATTTTCCTGCACCGCCAGCCCCACCTTCTTGCTCACTGTGTATTTCTTCCAAGTCTTCATGGCTTTCTTCATCATCTTTTCATTCTTCCCGGTGATTATCATATCGGTGCAATTGGATGAGGTGGGAATTTCCCGTGGAATCCCAAGCTGACAGTGGCACCGATGTGGCTGGTACATCACTATCTGATCAGCTCCAATCAGCCACAAATCTCTGTCCTCCCTGGTGCGGGCTCTGAACTCAATGGTTCTCATGAACAGCGGCCTCACGATGAATTCATCCATTCCCAAATACGCCAAATGATCCCTCCAAGCATCTCTGCTCTTCAAGTGTGCTGTCACACACTTGATCTCACCTTCCGGCTCATACCATGCCTGCTGCAGTACACTGAACTCCGAAGGAAGATCCTGGAGGGGGTAGGTTGTGCTTCAGCAAAATCAAACTTTAAATGAGCTTCCATCCATACCTGGAGCAGAAACAAGCTCCCGCAGGTGCGTCCGCCTAGGCTCATTGTGGTGAGCGAACTGTACAGGTGGGCCAGCACTGCAGGGGCAAGTGACTGCCCGCGCCACAGCAGAGAAAGTACTCCAACATGCTCATAAAGGATGAAGTCGCCGCTAGTGGGGAACAGGAAGACTCCAGCCAGGCAGAGTGTCAATCCCCGGGTCGCCCTCTCTCCGCCAATCTCCCTCGCATGCTGGATCAACCACCAGGCCAGCCGGTCTAGGAAGATCCCATTCTTGTTCGTCATCCGCAACACCTCCTTCTTGTCTCGTACAATGTCCGCGAGGATCTCTTCCCACAGGGGGGAGAGGATTCGCTGCATCGTACTCCAGGCACCGCTGCCATCCCAGGAACAATTCCACCTCCTCCAACAACACGCTCACTTCGAACGCCTGGAACATAAAAGTATGTGTGTGTGGGTGCCATCTCTCTATCAACGCCCCCAGGGCGTCAAACCCCCACCACATGTCTTTCATGTTCTTGTCCAGGACCACCATGAAGTTCAAATTCCACATCCCGACGAAGCTCCGCATGTCCAGCGTGATGGCATTTACCAGGTTCACAAGCCAAGAAAAGGCCCGTACCTGGCCTTGGCTCGGGAATGCGGGGATTTCCTGCATGAGGGCGGGGTTTTGTAAGAGCACTGTTTGGGGCGTTTTCAGCCCAGGAAGGAGCAGGAATCAATCATCACTTACCTCTCCTTTGGCCAGACGTGTGCTTAGGTGTCCCGGTACTTCACTTAGAACTCCGGGATTCGCGCCTGTGGATTGTCCGGTCGATGAAGAGGCCATGCTGCTGTGCTTTTCTGTCTCTCAGCTCTCTGGTTCGCAGCAGGAGCAGGGAGGGACGGAGGTAGGAGATGGTAGAGTCCTTATGGACTCCCATCACCTATATTTTCGGCGTGATCCGCTGTCCAGTAGGCGTCTAGATCGGTGGACGTCGGTTTCAGGTTGGCGGCCACATATGTGGACGTTAACATGTATACTGGCGGCCATCGATGTGGACGTTTACTGTCCGGAATATTTTAAATGTCTTATTCTTTATATGGCCATTACCCTTTATCCTTTATCTTGTGCTTCAAGTTGTTTTGCAGATATCTTAAGCACAAGCTGTGCTTCAATGTCGAAACGCTCATGCGACCTTGAGCGTTGCAGGTATGTCTAACATAGGACCCTACTAGAGGCGAATAACTTGGCGACCGTGAACCCTGAGTTCCCCTTCACCAAAAACCATGATGGGTTTGCGATCTCTCAGTTATTCGTATGGCCTTTAGAATTTTCCTCTGGTGCTAACTTGCATTTTAGATAGGCAACCCACACCAGCATGCATCTTCACTGCTAACATTCTCTTACTAACACTCAAAAAAAAAAAAGAGGTGATTTTCCTCGATCATATGATTGCTCCATGGCTCCCCCAGCTCAGGTAGCCTACTGGGCCCGCCCTTCATGACTATCCAGGTTGATATCGGGTCTTTATTGCCCCCCTTCGGGAACTTGTCCCACCGTGTCTTTCACAAATAATCATTCCAGCCTTCTTGAGTTCATTTGAGCCTTCGCCAGCCGCGAGCTTAATTCCAGACTTCAGGCTTTCCAAGCATGTGATTCCAGTTAGAATCTTTTGATAATCCTTTGAGAGATCAACCAACTCCTTGTCTTTGTGACCTCCTAAATTCGGGACCGACGTCCTGATTAGGCCAGCGAGCCCGCGAGCTCCGGTTATGAGACCCTCCTGATTCAACCGTCATATTACAACTCCTTTGACTCAGACACACCGAAACTAGTCAAAGTCAACACGGCCATGCCAGGGACCCTGCCATTGGGTCGCAGTTGTAGTTACACGGGTAGATCACCCTTTTCTTACCCTATTTGTCTCTCAGACGATTTGTCATCTGTCTCTAGCCTGTCTCTTTCGTTTGGTTCGCTAGAACTCCTATCCTCGGAGATGGCCCTTCCATTAAATTCTGCGTCCTTTGTTTACCGAGACACCAACCTTTCAGTCCGCTCTGCTCCCTTGCAAGACCGGATGTCTAGGAGGGGCATTTGTAGACGCGAGATTTGGCCCATCTCCCGCAAAGCTATTTGGCCCATTAAGCCTCGTTTGACCATTTGTTGACCAGCCTCGGATCCCATGTAGACGGCAGCATCGATGGCCGCCGACTACTGGTTGGCGGCAATCCCCTTGGACGTTGACCCAAGTTGGCGTCCACCTCGCTGGACGCCTGCATGAGGTTGGTAGCCTGATCCCTGGACGTCAATAGGGTTTACCTGGTCTGCGCAACTACCTCGAGATTCCAGCCCACTTGCACCATTCTCTCGGCCATGCAACGCATGTAGCCGTTCCCAACGGGCATATGGGCCACCTAGGCACCCCCTTGACCCAGTAAAAATCCTACTTGGCCTCCCCCCATTGGTTGGACCTTTAATGCATGGATTGCCAAGTGTGTAAGTGTGTTTCTTCACACTTAGCATCCTAGGCACTCCAACCCCGAGCTCCACTGTCTATTTAACAGCCCCTTGAGCCCTCTGAGCAAAGAGTGGAGAGGCTGGACGTCCTTATGCTGCCACTTTGAGAGAGGAGAGAGAAACTTACACCTCACCTTCTACCATTCATCCTCTCCTTTCTCTCTTCACTTGGGACGTTCAGGAGGCTCACTTTGGAGCTGGAGGAGCCCTTGCAAGGAGCCACAACACCAACAACGAGGATCTACATCTCCTTCCCTCTCTCTTCTCTTACTTACTTTTTAGCTAGCTTGCATGTTGCACACACCTTCCCACTCACACTAGGCACATAGGTTATCTTCCTACACACCTAGAAAGGGGTTTCCCAACCAAAACGGAGGGAAGAAGGGTGGTCATAACATTTGGCCACCCCTCTTCTCAAGTCCGCAACCGGTACGGGACTTTCCTTTTGGGTTTCTCACACTTCGTTTTGAGCATCTACCACACTCCCTAGAGTCTAATAGAGTCTTTGTTTTGGCAGGAACAACCCGCAGGAGACTACGGAGCTCTTCTCCTTTGGCCGGCCGAAGGAGGAGAAGTTGAAGTCCCACCATCACCCGCAACGCGAGGCCACTGCACCGACGTGATCACAGCAACCCCTTGGGCACAGGTAAGGCCCTGGCGATCACCAAATCTCCTTTGTTTCGCTTGTTTACTGTGTTTTCCTTCTAGTCAACTCAGTCAACCGGAGGGTCAACGTGGTTAACCGGCGGCCCCTTCATCGCCAACGAGAGTCCGGCGGCGTCCGCGAGCATCCGAGGGATCCGGCGACGGGGTGGAAACGAACCGTCTACAGTGGCCAGGGATGAAGAGGGGCATAGCGGAGTTTGTCGCTTGGTGCCTTACCTGTCAGCAGGTGAAGGCTGAGCATCAGCGTCCTGGTGGTGAGCTGCAGTTGTTACCCATTCCCGTATGGAAGTGGGACGACATCACCATAGGCTTTGTGGTTGGTTTGCCTCGTACCCCGCAGAGGCACAACGGTATCTGGGTGATCGTGGATCATTTGACCAAGTCAGCGTACTTTTTTCCAGTCAGGATGTCTTGGTCAGTCGACAGGTTAGCCAGGCTGTACGTGGACAGAGTCATTCCGTTGCATGGTACTCCAGTTTCGATCGTCTCCGACAGAGATCCGAGGTTCATGTCAGAGTTTTGGCACAGTCTGCAGAGAGCACTTGGCACAGAGTTGAGGTTGAGCACAACGTATCATCCGCAGTCAGATGGGCAGTCAGAGAGGACCATTCAGACTTTGGAGGATATGCTGAGAGCGTGCTGCTTGGACTGGAGTGGCACCTGGGAGTCGAACCTTCCGATGGAAGAGTTCGCCTACAACAGCAGCTATCACTCGAGCATCGGAATGGCGTCATACGAGGGTTTGTATGGTCGCTCGTGTAGGACACCCCTTCACTGGTTCGAGGTTGGAGAGAGGCAGCTTTTGGGGCCAGAGTTAGTGCAGCAATGTGCAGATACAGTCAGGCTGGTCAGGTAGAGGCTTCAGACAACACAGAGCCGGTAGAAGAGCTATGCAGATAGTCGCAGGAGACTGTTACAGTTCAGCGTTGGTGACATTGTTTTCTTGCGGGTCTCTCCGACCAAGGGTGTTATGAGGTTTGGAAAGAAGGGAAAGCTCAGTCCCAGGTATATTGGGCATTTCTCTATCTCAGAGAGGGTCGGCGAGGTGGCGTACAGGTTGAGTCTTCCAACAGAGTTGGCAGGCGTGCACAGCGTTTTCCACGTTTCGCAGCTCAGGGAGTGCGTCGCAGATCCTTTGCACGTGTTGGACTACTCGCAGCTTGAGGTAGCACCAGACTTGTCAGTTCCAGAGTACCCAGTCAGAGTCATTGACCGCAGGGTGTAGCAGTTGTGTCGGTGGTAGATCCCGCTGGTTAAGGTTGCTTGGCAGAACCGCGTTGGTGGCAAGGCCACCTGGGAACGCGAGGATGAGATGCAGGAGCAGTTTCCCTATTTGTTTGATTGATTGGTATGTTACTTCTCCCTGTACTATTTTTCGGGTTGAGACCGAGTTGCTTTCATTTCGAGGACGAAATGTCTTAAGGAGGGTGGGATGTAAGACCCGGTCCCCTTGGGCCCTTTGGCCCCATCCTCAGGGTCGCGACAGGCACCCTGGTCGCGACATGGTCGTGCCAGAGAGGCCTGCCGCGACAGTTTCAGGTCGCGATTAACCCGGCCATCACCTTCTCGTTGCCACAGGGGTGGCCGTCGCGTCCTTGTCGCGGCATCTGACAGCATCGCGACTGCTTTTTTTACAGACGTGACCGCTGTCCTTTCTGTCAGAATGGTTTTTCGGGTGTCAGGCACGTGCAGCGTTGACGCAACCTGGTCATCCATCGCTTTTGCTTTTCCAGTATTCAAGGTTTGACTGCCTTTTTGGGGTCGCGCCGGGGGCTGCCATCGCGACATGCTAGTGGTCACACCAAGTCGGCCCGTCACGTTCTGGGGACCGTCGGTTTAAAACTGAATGTCGTGCCCCATTCTCCCCCTCTCCCCTTTCTCTCCTTCTTCTTCCCCTCTCCTTCCCTCCGAGCTCTCTTGCGGTTCTCTCATCTGTTCTTCATGCTCGAGGTGTTCGTGCTGAGGCGGTGTCGCCTTGGTCGTGCAGGGGATGTGTTCATGTTGCATGGAGAGAGGAGGAGGTGGTCATTCCTACGTGAAGTCCCCAACGGGTGAGGTAGGGACTCTTGATCCTCTCGCTCTAAGCATGCTCCCTTCCCCCTTTAGATTGTGTTTTTCCGGTGGTTTGGGGCTTGGGAGTGTGAGGAATCCGTGCTCGAGGTTGAGTGAGGTTTTCCTTTGAGTGTAGATTCATGTGAATCCATGTTTGTGGGGCTCTAAGGGTGGTTTGGAGGGATTTACAGCTTTCATACATGTTGCACATGCTCTCCTCCCCCTGTGGAATGTTTATTTCGTGTTTTTGGGGTGGTTTCCAGAGGGACTGCTCCGGAACCCCCCTCTGCTGAACACGCGACCTCTATAGAGGTTGCGATCTTGTCGCGACAGCCTGGCTGGTCGCGACATGATCGCAACGCTCTTGGGTGTCGCGACCTGGTCGCGACGGCAAGGGCCGCCGCGATAGTGTCGCGACAGTGTGACGGAACGCCTAGTTCAAGCCCGTTAAACCACTAAAGAACTTGATCCGAGTCCGCCTCCCACGAACGGGCCGAAGCCTCGCAAGGGATATCATTCACACATCCGTGAAAACACAAAGGAACACACTTAATCACATATATAATTCACCAACTCATATATAATCTACAAGATTTACATAGCCAAATTTCAACAAAAGTACAAGAAAGTACAGGTGCTTGGGGCATACCCCGAGGTATACTAGTACAACTGAGAAAAAAAACTATACTGCTGGAGGTGCTGGTCCAACACCGCTGCGACGCGGATCCGAACTGGATGACGATAACGAAACGTCCTCCTCGCCCTCACCTGTGGGGGGTAGGGGGTGAGCCTCTCTAGTCACTGGCTCAGTAGGGAACTCCCCCAACACCGAGCAAACCAAAACAAAGGTACGGAAGCAGTAAACTGCGCTAGCAATTTATAGAACAACTAAGCATGATATTAAAGCTGTAAATGTACTCACCGTTTTCCGACTACGTAAGACAACTGTAATAAATAAACGAAAAACCCATACAGGTGTACGAGTTACAGTAGAGACCGCCACACACGAGCCACGTGAACTGGTTCGCGACACCAGTGACTGACTCGGACAAACTAACACAGGTTTACCTCTCAGTCTCGCAGCCACGGACGAAAGGTCCAGCTGCCGCTCCACGTGGAAAAGTCAAACAACTGTGGAGACCAACTAAACACCACTCCTGCAGACACACAACTGCAGGCCCATGCCTGGCACCTCTAAGGTCTTTGGCCGGAGCACCCTAAAGTGAGGCACTGGAAAAGGACTAGTCGGGGACCAGTGTCGACTACTGGTGTCCGTACCCCCAACTAAGAGTGCGTCACAAGTGACTAAAAACAAACACAAAAGTCACTGTCCTACTGTCGTCTTTCCCTCAGCCGGACGTACAACTCAAACAAAGGAGTGAAAGTGTCCAGGACAGACGACACAGTCCTCGACGGTACAGCACAAGTACCGGGACAAAGCCCCGAGCTAACAGCCTGGCTCACAGAGAACCTAGGGCACCCAACTAGAGAGGTAACCACGGTAGGCGTCGTACTACTTGCCACGCACACAAAACCACGTGCACGTCACACACAAACCATGTGAAACGTCACGTAAACCTCAAGTAACAATTGTTCACAATACGTGAACACAACACTGCTTGCGTGAACACCACGCAACTACGCAAAGAACCAACTAGCTATACAACCGAAGTGCTAGATTCAAGAACCATGCACTCTCAGAGTGCCACAAGTGCCAATGCACCACTCGTTATTAGTAAACACGTCACATAACGATATTCGGATAAACCAATCACATAAGCCATGCATGCATAGACCACTTGGCTGAAGTCGCGACATGGTCTTGCGTCGCCTTCAGATAGCGACAGCCCTATAGGTTGCCTTCAACACATTAACACGACATACAAACAAGTCGCGTTCACAACCTGAACGCGACGGGTCGGCCCGTCGCCACCTGATCGCGACAGGGGGATCCGTCGCCTTAGCATACGGAAACCCTAATTCGGGATCCCCTCCATGGATTACCAACCTGCACCATGCAATCCACCCTTAATTAGTGTTTTTCATGCTTTAATGGGTTCCTAGGCATGATATCTATTGTGTAGAAAGTATTAAACTGATCAAACCATGCATCCCACATGATTCTCACCCCGGAAAACGGGAGGAGTCACCCTACCTCACAAAGAACACGCGATACAATGCTCCCCCGGCATTTCTCTCGCCCCACGCGAGCTTCCCACGGCACAAGCACGCCGAAAACACGGATTCCTGCAAAAATCGCCGCAGCTCCCCTTCCCCTGGCCGAGCAGAACTCGCTGAAGTTTTGTCCGACTGGGGTTTCTAAAAAACACCCAGCGGTTGGAAACGTGACGTATCGTCGCGTCGCGACCTGATCGCGATAGACCTAGGCGTCGCCTTCCCAAGGCTGACGTCTGCAGGTCGCCCAGCTCTCGACACATGGCGCACAAGTAGACGATCAGTGCCACAAAGAGGCAACAAGAACGCGCCGGCCACCTTGATCGCAGTCAAAATGCGACACTCCATTCTGTCGCGATAACAGGCTGAGGACACTGGGGTGCTGTAGGCCCAGACTATCGGCCCAATAAGTCCTTGAAACACACACACGTACAACACACAAACCACATTGGCCTTACGATAGCCATCACAACCACTAAACACAGGATCCACGAAGATCCGAAAAATGCGCAACGTTACATTACTATCATCTAAAAAGAAATTTCGACCTCGAAATTCAGAACTCAAATACAAGAAGTTTCATCACACATATTTACAAGTACTATCATCTAAAAAGAAATTCAAAACCTTACTCAAATAAGTAAGGATACCCTTTAGCCATTTCCTTGGCTAATTCCCAGGTATCTTCACCACCCAACCTATTCTCCCATCTCACCTTAACTAATTCAATTTCTTTGTTTCTCAGCTTCTTTGACTTACGGCCAGTAATCTGCACTGGATACTCTGACATAGTCATATCCGGTCTCAAGTGACCACCTTGGTAACTGATTATCTGTGCTGGATCTTTAATGCACTTTCTTAACATAGAAACATGGAAAATATCATGAACATCTGCAAAATCAGTTGGCAAATCAAGTCTATATGTTGTTTCCCCAATTCTTTCTAATACCTGAAAGGGTCCCACATATCTCAGACTCAACTTTCCGGTCTTGCCAAACCTCATAATACCTTTACTAGGAGAAACTCTTAGAAAAACAAAGTCTCCCACTTCAAACTGAAGTGGTCTTCTCCGATTATCGGCATAACTCTTTTGCCTGCTTTGAGCTGCCTGCAACTTTTCTTTAATGAGTTTTACTATTTCCGTGGTTTGCTGAATTAATTCAGGACCCACCATTTGCCTTTCCCCCACTTCATGCCAGTTCAATGGGGTTCTACATGGCCTTCCATATAGAGCTTCATATGGTGTCATCCCAAGACTGGTATGATAACTATTGTTATAGGCAAACTCCCCAAACCAAACAACAAGCTCATAACATATCTTCAATTGTCTGAATAGTCCTCTCTGTTTGTCCATTTGTTTGGGGGTGATAAGCGGAGCTATATCTCAACTCAGTGCCAATTACTCTCTGCAAGCTCCTCCAAAAACTAGAAGTAAACATTGGATCCCTATCAGATACAATAGTCTTCGGAATACCATGCAGTGGAACAATTCTATCAACATAAACCTTCGCTAATCTGTCCACTGTCCAAGACATACTTACTGCTATCAACCTGCACACTTCGGTTAATCTGTCAACAAATACCCATATTCCATTATGTCCTGAGGCTAACCTTGGCAAACCTGCTACAAAGTCCATAGCAATATCATCCTATTTCCATTGTGGAATGGGCAATAGTTGCAATAGACCTCCAGGCTTCTGATGCTCTGCCTTAATCTGTTGACAAATTGCACATCTTGCAACAAATTCTGCTATTTCCTTTTTCATATGAGGCCACCAGAAATGCTTCTTCAAGTCCTGGTACATTTTGGTACTACCTGGGTGAATAGTGTACCTGGATTTATGGGCCTCTTCTAATACTCTCTGCTTTACTTCTCTTTCTGCTGGCACGAATAACCTGCCTCTGAGCCTGACCACACAGTTATCATCAATAGTAACTCCTTCCATTTTCACTATTTCAGCTAAATTCACATCTGCTTTTTGAGCCTCAACAATTTGCCAATACAGTGATGGCTCCACAGCACTGCTAGCTAATATTTCTCGTCGCTGACTACTTGGCACATATAGGGAGTTCTCTGCTATTTCTTGATACAATTTCCGTTCCTTAATCATCATTTGGCTTAAATAGTCTTTTCTGCTTAGGGCATCAGCCACCACATTGGCCTTACCCGGATGGTAAGCCAAAGTAAAATCATAATCTTTTAAATACTCCACCCATCTACGCTGACGGAGATTCAAATCTTTCTGAGAAAAGATATACTTTAAACTTTTATGATCTGTAAAAATTTCAAATCTTTCACCATAAAGATAATGCCTCCATATCTTTAAGGCAAACACAACTGCTGCTAGCTCTAAATCATGAGTGGGTAATTCTCTTCTGCTGGTTTCAATTGCCTGGACGCATAAGCTATTACCTTGCTATGCTACATTAACACTGTGCCAAGCCCCCTTCTAGATGCATCCGTATACACAACAAAACCACCATTACCTGTTGGTAATGTCAATACAGGTGCCACTATAAGCCTCTTCTTTAATTCCATGAAAATTCTTTGACATTCACCAGACCATACAAATGGTACACCCTTTCTAGTAAGTCTAGTCATGGGTGTCGCAATCCTAGAAAAATCTTGAATGAAACGCCTATAATACCCTGCTAACCCCAAAAAGCTTCTTATTTCAGTAATTGTCTTAGGCACTTCCCATCTCATCACTGCTTCCAATTTACTTAGGTCAACTGCCACTCCCTCAGCTGATATGACATGGCCCAAGAACTGAATCTCCTTTAACCAAAATTCACACTTACTGAATTTGGCAAACAACTGATTATCTCTTAATAATTGCAAGGCAAATCTCAAATGCGTTGCATGCTCCTCTTCAGATGTTGAGTAAATTAGAATATCATCTATAGATACCACAATAAATTGGTCCAAATACGGATGAAAGATTCTATTCATCAGATCCATAAAATCTGTAGGAGCATTGGTTACCCCAAATGGCATAACCACAAACTCATAGTGACCATATCTGGTTCTAAATGTTGTTTTATCTATATCTTCCTCCTTAATCCTTAACTGATGGTACCCAGATCTCAAATCAATTTTAGAAAATTCTTTTGCTGACTGCAACTGATCAAACAGATCATCTATTCTCGGTAATGGGTACTTATTCTTAATGGTCACATCATTCAACTTCATGTAATCTATGCACATGCGAAAACTACCATCTTTCTTTTTCACGAACAACACTAGTGCTCCCCACTGGGAATGACTTGGTCTAATAAACCCTTTCTGCAATAACTCCTCTAATTGCTTTTTCAACTCTTTAAGCTCTGCTGGTGCCATCCGATATGGTGCTTTAGAGATCGGCATGGTACCTAGCAGCAACTTAATAGTAAAGTCCACCTCTGTGTGTGGAGCTAAACCAGGCAAATCTTCTGGAAAAACATCGGCAAATTCCCTAACCACGGAACTGCCTCCACTGACTGACTAGCTTCTATCAAACTCACTGAAGCTAAATAAGCCACACATCCTGCATTTATCAACTTTCTAGCTCTAGTTGCAGAAATTATAAACTTAGGAGTACAAAAAGACATACCTTGATATTCAAACACCGCACCATTAGGATGACAAAACCTGATCTTTTTCTTTCTGCAATCTAACATTGCTCCATAGGTCTCAAGCCAATCCATTCCCAAAATAATATCATAATCTATCAATTGCAGGGCATATAACCGACTCGGCATCTGGTTTCCTCCAATCACAACAGGAGCTTCATCTATGTAGCTCGAAGTGAGCATAAACTCACCAGAAGGAACCTTCACTGCCAACTCACAAGACTTTTCTTCCAAAGGATGAGTCATACAATTCAGGAATTCTTCGGAAATAAAAGAATGAGAGGCACTCAAATCAAATAAAACTCTTGCTGAATAATCATAAATAGGTATAATACCTTCTATCATATTCGATGCCTCCGCCTGGGCACGGGTGATAGCCATAACCCGGCCTCTACCTCGCTGCTGTGATACACCTCCACCACGACCTGCTAAAGGCTGTTGGGGCTGCTGCTGCTGCTGAACACCTCTACCATACCCATATTCTCTTAGATAAGGGCAATTGTGGATCAAATGCCCTGGCTGATTGCAATTATACCATCTGTAACCTGGTGGAATAGTGGGTTGCCTGGCAGTACTCTGCTGCGATTCTTCTACCTCTAGCGTGTAACCACGCCCCTGTTGAAACTGCAGACGACCCCCTCTTCCACTTCCATTGCCCTTGAATACTTGCTTTAATTTCTGACCCCACTTACCAAAACTTGAAGAAGAAGGTCCTGCTAGAGCCTTTCCCCTACTAACTCCTGCTGCCTGCTGAGGTAGCCGAAAACTACCCGAACCTGACCCACTTGCCTCACGAGCCCGAATAGACCTCTCAAGAGTAGCTGCTCTCTGGGCTGCTTCCTCAACCGATCTACACATTAACGGTATTACCGCATTCTGCAATTCTTCTCTCAAACCTCGAATAAAATATTCAACCGTCATAGCATTATCCGATACGACATAAGTTGCATATCGACTAAGTGCCATAAATCACATCTGGTATTCTAAAACTGAGGTATTACCTTGCTGAAGTGTCCAGAATTGCTCTCTTTTCACTTGCTGCACTTGAAGTGGAAAGAATGTACCATTAAATGCCTCAAGAAATTCCGGCCAAGTAATAACCTCCTCTGTCCTGCCTGCAAAAGTGGTCTGCATCTTCAGATGCCACCACTGCTGCGTAAAGCCTCTCAACTAGTATGTGGCTAGCACAACTTTATCTGCTGCTGGACACCTCATGGTCGTAAAGACCCTTTCAACCTCATGAATCCAATGCTCTGCTGTATCTGGATTCGGCCCTCCTGTATAAGTGGGCGGCTGCAACCTCAAAAACTTTTCAACTTGCATCACTGGCTCTTCTGCTGCCATTACTAGTGGTGGTACAGGTGCCACATAGGGTACCTCCACCCTTGGCGGTGGTGCAACAGGGGCCATGGGTATTCCAGCATCTGGTGGTATTTCTGCTGGAGGTACCGGTGCCTGCTGATCCATCCTCATTCAAATATTAGTGAGGCTTTCCCAAATCCTCTCAATCATACGCTGAGTGGACTCTTCAGGGTCCTCTCCTCCACCACCCCAATCCCTTCTATCAGCCATCTCAACTTTCTGCATAAATAACATATCAATTATGAACAAAACTGATCATTACGAAACCAGAGTCAGCTACCAGTAGTGTACAAATGTAGAAATATGGCTATATAATTTCCCATTTCCTTTATATTTACAAGAACCTTGCTCTGATACCAACTGTGACGGAACGCCTCGTTCAAGCCTGTTAAACCACTAACGAATTTGATCCGAGTCCGCCTCCCGCGAACGGGCCGCAGCCTCGCAAGGGATATCATTCACACGTCCGTGAAAACACAAAGGAACACACTTGATCACATATATGATTCACCAACTCATATATAATGTACAAGATTTACATAGCCAAATTTCAACAAAAGTACAAGAAAGTACAGGTGCCTGGGGCTTACCCCGAGGTAAACTAGTACAACTGAGAAAAGAACCTACACTGCTGGAGGTGCTGGTCCAACACCGCTGCGACGCGGCTCCGAATTGGACGACGATAACGAAATGTCCTCCTCGCCCTCACCTGTGGGGGGGAGGGGTGAGCCTCTCTAGTCACTGGCTCAGTAGGGAACTCCCCCAACATCGAGCAAACCAAAACATAGGTACGGAAGCAGTAAACTGCGCTAGCAATTTATAGAACAACTAAGCAGGATATTAAAGTTGTAAATGTACTCACCGTTTTCCGACTACGTAAGGCAACTGTAATAAATAAACGGCAAACCCAAACAGGTGTACGAGTTACAATAGAGACCACCACACACGAGCCACGTGAACTGGTTCGCGACACCAGTGACTGACTTGGACAAACTAACACAGGTCTACCTCTCAGTCTCGCTGCCACGGATGAAAGGTCCAGCTGCCGCTCCATGTGGAAAAGTCAAACAACTGTGGAGACCAACTAAACACCACTCCTGCAGACACACAACCGCAGGCCCATGCCTGGAACCTCTAGGGTCTCTGGCCGGAGCACCCTAAAGTGAGGCACTGGAAAAGGACTAGTCGGGGAACAGTGTCGACTACTGGTGTCCGCACCCCCAACTAAGAGCGCGCCACAAGTGACTAGAAACAAACACAAAAGTCACTGTCCCACTGTCGACTTTCCCTCAGCCGGACGTACAACTCAAACAAAGGAGTGAGGGTGTACAGGACAAACGACACAGACCTCGACGGTACAGCACAAGTACCGGGACAAAGCCCTGAGCTAACAGCCTGGCTCACAGAGAACCTAGGGCACCCAACTAGAGAGGTAACCACGGTAGACATCGTACTACTTGCCACGCACACAGAACCACGTGCACGTCACACACAAACCACGTGAAATGTCACATAAACCTCAAGTAACAACTGTTCACAACATGTGAACACAACACTGCTTGTGTGAACACCACGCAACTACGCAAAGAACCAACTAGCTATACAACTGAAGTGCTAGCTTCAATAACCATGCACTCTCAGAGTGCCACAAATGCCAATGCACCGCTCGTTATTAGTAAACACGTCGCATAACAATATTCGGATAGACCAATCACATAAGCCATGCATGCATAGACCACTCGGCTGAAGTCGCGACAGGGTATTGCGTCGCCTTCAGATAGCGACAGCCCGATAGGTCGCCTTCAGCACATTAACGTGACACACAAACAAGTCGCGTTCACAACCTGAACGCGACGGGTCGGCCCATCGCCACCTGATCGCGACAGGGGGATCCGTCGCCTTAGCAAACGGAAACCCTAATCCGGGATCCCCTCCATGGATTACCAACCCACACCATGCAAACCACCCTTAATTAGTGTTTTTCATGCTTTAATGGATTCCTAGGCATGATATCTATTGTGTAGAAAGCATTAAATTGATCAAACCCTGCATCCCACGTGATTCTCGCCCCGGAAATGGGAGGAGTCACCCTACCTCGCGAAGAACACGTGATACAACACTCCCCCGGTGTTTCTCTCGCCCCACGCGAGCTTCCCACGGCACGAGCACGCCGAAAACACGGATTCCCGCAAAAATCGCCGCAGCTCCCCTTCCCCTGGCCGAGCAGAACTCGCTGCAGTTCTGTCCGGCTGGGGTTTCTTAAAAACACCTAGCGGTTGGAAACGCAACGTATCGTCGCGTCGCGACCTGATCACGACAGACCTAGGCATCGCCTTCCCAAGGCTGACGTCCGCAGGTCGCCCAGCTCTCGACACATGGCACACATGCAGACGATCAGCGCCACAAAGCGGCAACAAGAACGCGTCGGCCACCTCGCTCGCGGTCAAAACGCGACACTCCTTCCTGTCGCAATAACAAGCTGAGGACACTGGGGTGCTGTAGGCCCAGATTATCGGCCCAATAAGTCCTTGAAACACGCACACGTACCACACAAAAACCACAATGGCCTCACAATAGCCATCACAACCACTAAACACAGGATCCATGAAGATCCAAAAAATACGCGACGTTGCAGACAGTGTCACGACGGCCCGATGCGTCGCGACTACAACTGAGAGACAGGTTTTGGTTTTGCCATTTCCGATTCTTTTACTGTACCCATGGCACCTGTGCTAGTTCCCTAGTACGATCCTACACTAGTCGTTCTCCCAGTGCTCGGCACCTGAGGGCTTGTCCCGTGTGAGAGGTTGTTACCGTTGCCTGGGACCCCCGTCCTCGGGAGCTTGTTGAGGGAGTACTCCGGGCTACGAGCGTGCTCGAGTTGGCAGCCCAGCAGGTAGACTCTGGAGCTGAGGGGAAAACAGTGGTTAGGACAGCAGCATTGAGTCATTTGCAGAGCTCTCGTGGTTGGTCTGGAACGCCGAGGACAGTTAGGAGTTCTACCCGGCACAGGCCAGCCAGTCCTGTTTCTCACTGCCTCACTCCTTGTGGCCCCGGAACCACTTGGAGAGGCTAGGCGTAGGACCGTAGTCCGGCCAGACTACGGAGGTTACTGTTGTGTACTTTGTGTCCTACCTCGCTCTAACGAGATGTGAGGGTCAGGACTTGGGTCGAGGGTAAGACGTCGGTAGGCGCACCTGACCTTTTGACTAGTGGTAGTGTTTCCCGTATCTAGTGTTCCTTGTCCAGGAGGGGTTCCCCCTGTCTGTGTTTGCTAGCCTTGTGGTTGTCATGACGAGCAGTCGTATGAAGTTTTCGACCGTGTTGTGTTTCCGTACCGCACTAGTTGTAGCTTCGCTTCCGCACTTTCGGTTGTAGTTAGAAAATATAAACTGATGTTAATTATTTATTATATATATTCTTCTACCTGTTAGAGCCAGTAGGAGATTGGTAGTCCCTACTGAGCTTCTATTGTAAAGCTCATCCCTTTCATTCCCAGGTGAGACTTCTTAGCAGCGGCAGGGCACGTGCCGGGCAGACGAGATAGGGCGGTAGTGGAGGTCCCCGTAGCTAGCAGTGGTTCCCCTTTCTCAGTGTACGTCACCCTCGAGGTATGCCCCTAAGGGATTTGTTCTTCCCCTGCCTTTTACTTGTACTAGCATGCGTGCGTTGGGACTGTACTTAGAGCGGTACACAACGGTCTCGCTCTCTTTCCTGTTTTCGCTTGTATGCTTCTAGTTTAGCAGTTGACGTTTACTTCCGTTACATATCCTGTTAGATATATATTACAGCCCTTTCGGGTCTCCGAATCCGTGGGTGGCGACTGCAAAAATCAGGTCCTCGGCGTGGGCCGAGGGTCGGGTTCTCGGGGTCGTTACACGGATCAAGCTCGTTGTTAGGTTAACAGGTTTGAACGACGTGGTCCGTCACAGTTGGTATCAGAGCATGGTCCGTGTAAATATGAAGGAATTGGGAGATTACATAGTTTGATTTCTACATTAGTCCACTGCTGGTAGTTGACCTAGGTTTTTGTATTGATTTGTTAGCTTATACGTGGTTGGAATGTTGTTTGTGTAGGAATTTGAGATGGCTGACAGGAGAGACTGGAGAGGTGGGGGAGATGAGCTGGAGGAAACAACTCATCAATTGATTGAGAGGGTATGGGAGAGCATAACTGAAATAAGAACAAGGTTGGACCAGCAGGGTCCAGTTCAGCCAGCAGTAGTAGGCCTTCGATTGTTGAGGAGGCAAAGCCAGTGCCAATTATTCCACCCCCACCACCACCAAGAGTGGAGGTACCTCTTCCGGTACCTGTGCCACCAGTACCATCAGTAAGAGCAGTGGAAGAACCAACCATGCAGATTGAAAGATTCTTGAGGTTACAACCACCTACCTACACAGGGGGACCCAATCCAGATACAGCTGAGCACTGGATCCATGAAATAGAAAGAGTTTATGTAATTATGAGATGTCCATCAACGGACAGAGTGATTCTGGCTACCTACGGGGCTTTGCACAGGAATGGTGGAGGTTAAAGATGCAAACGACTTTTGCAGATAGAGTGGAGGATACCATTACATGGCCAGAGTTTTTGGAGGTGTTTAATGATACATTCTTCCCAGTACAAGTGCAGCAAGCTAAGAGGGAGTAATTCAGAACTTTATAGCAAGGGAATTCTTCAGTTTTAGAGTATCAAATGAGATTTATGGCACTAAGTAGATATGCACCGTATGTTGTGACAAATAATGCAATGATGGTTGAATATTTCATTCGTGGACTAAGGTCGGAGTTACAGAATGCGGTGATACCAGTTATGTGCAGGACTGTGGAGGAGGCGGCTCGGACCCGTCAGGTGGGGGATTCGGGTAGTTTCCAGCTACCACAGCAATCCTCAGGGGTCAGTAAAGGGAAGGCACCAGCGGGATCATCTTCCTCGGGTTTCAGTAAGTGGGGTTTGAAATTGAAGAAGATATTCAGAGGACGAGGAGGAGGTCGCCAACAAATGTTCCAGCAGGGGCGAGGCTACAGTCCGGAGGTGGAAGAATCGCAGCAACGTACAACAAGGCAACCTATAATTCCACCAGACTACAGGTGTTACAATTGTGACCAGCTGGGACAATTTATTCGTAATTGTCCTTACCCAAGGGAGTATTTGTATGGAAGAGGAGTGCAACAACAGCAGCCCCAGCAGCCACCAGCGGGATGAGGTAGAGGAGTACCACACCAGCATGGTCGAGGCTGGGTTATGGCTATCACCTGGGCACAGGCAGAGGCTTCCAATCTGATTGAAGGTATATTGCCTATTTATGACTTTTCAGCAAGAGTTTTAATTGATCCAGGTGCTTCACACTCTTTTATTTCTGAGAAATTTATGAATAGTATGGTGCACCCATTAGAGGAAAGGTTGTGTGAGTTAGCAGTAGAGGTTCCTTCAGGTGGATTCATGCTCACTTCTTGCTACATAGATGGAGTTCCTTTTGTGATACAAGAAAACCAGTTGCCTGTTAGATTATATGCTTTGCAGTTGAAAGATTATGATATAATTTTGGGTATGGACTGGCTAGAAGCCTATGGTGCAATGGTTGATTGCAGAAAGAAGAGGGTTAAATTTTGTCACCCTAATGGAGCTGTATTTGAATTCCAATGTATGCCATTTTACACTCTCAAGTTTATAATTTCATCACTTAGAGCTAGGAAGTTGTTGAATGCGGGTTGTGTAGCTTACCTAGAATTAGTAAGTTTGGTTAAGTCTGGTAAGTCAGTTGAAGCAGTTTCAGTAGTCAGGGAATTTGCATATGTGTTTCCAGATGATTTGTCCGGTTTAGCTCCACACAGGGAAGTGGATTTTACAGTGGAATTCCAGCCAGGCTCTATGCCAATTTCCAAAGCACCATATAGAATGGCACCGGCAGAGCTTAAAGAATTGAAAATGCAGTTACAAGAATTGCTGGTGAAAGGTTTTATTAGGCCGAGCCACTCACCATGGGGAGCTCCAGTGTTATTTGTGAGAAAGAAAGATGGAAGCTTTCGTATGTGTATAGACTATCGAAAATTGAATGAAGTCACTATTAAAAATAAGTACCCATTGCCAAGAATTGATGATTTGTTTGATCAACTTCAGTCAGCTAAAGTGTTTTCTAAGATTGACTTGAGGTCCGGGTATCATCAGCTGAGGATTAGAGAAGAAGACATTGATAAAACAACATTCAGAACCAGGTATGGGCATTATGAGTTTATGGTTATGTCATTTGGGCTAACCAATGCACCAACATCATTTATGAATTTAATGAACAGAATTTTTCATCCATATCTGGATCAGTTTGTTGTGGTTTTCATAGATAATATACTGGTATACTCAGTGTCAGAAGAAGATCATGTAGCACATTTGAGAATTACTTTGCAGACATTGCGAGAGAATTAATTGTATGCTAAGTTTAGTAAATGTGAGTTTTGGTTGAAAGAGATTCAGTTTTTGGGGCATGTTATTTCAACAGAGGGTGTTCCAGTTGATCCAACAAAGGTTGAGGCAATCATGAGATGGGAAGCACCGAGAACAATTAGAGAAATCAGAAGTTTCCTAGGTTTAGCAGGATACTACAGGCGTTTTATACAAGATTTTTCTAAGATCGCAACACCAATGACAAGATTAACCAGAAAAATGTACCATTTGTTTGGTCAGAGGATTGTCAGAGAAGTTTTATGGAATTAAAGAGAAGGCTTACAGTAGCACTGATATTGACATTACCAGCAGGCAGCGGAGGTTTTGTGTTGTATGCCGATGCATCTAGAAGAGGATTGGGAGTTGTTTTAATGCAACATGGTAAGGTTATAGCTTATGCATCTAGGTAGTTGAAGCCAGCAGAGGAGAACTACCCAACTCATGATCTAGAATTGGCAGCAGTTGTTTTTTCTTTGAAGATATGGGGCATTATCTTTATGGTGAGAGATTTGAAATTTTCACAGATCATAAGAGCTTGAAATATATCTTCTCCCAGAAAGATTTGAATCTTCGTCAATGCAGGTGGGCAGAGTATTTGAAAGATTATGATTTGAGTTTAGCTTACCATCCGGGTAAAGCAAATGTCGTAGCAGATGCATTGAGCAGAACGGCCTATTTAAGTCAAATGATGATTAAAGAGTGGAAGTTATATGAAGAAGTAGAGGAGAATTCTTTATATGTTCCAAGCAGTCAGCGGTGAGTAGTGTTAGCCAGCAATGCTATTGAATGATAAGGATTTATAAGAATAATGAAGTGTGTGGTGAAAAAGACGAAGAAAGAAGGAAGAGTGCGTGTGTATGCAAAAAGAAGAAAAATGTGATCGCCAGGTATGCGAGGGTACCGAAGGAGATGGGTAAGAGGCGTGGAGTACTTACCTTCACCCAAAGATTGTGGGAGATGAAAGGGGTGGGTTAACTTCTACTCCTCCAACCGGCCGGCCGCAGAGAAGACTTTAGCCCGCGGTTACCTCACAAAATAGAGAAGAAACAAGCAAACAAGTGACAAAATGATTAGACAATGAGGTGAAGAACCAAAATCAAAGGAAGTGAAATAAAATGCAGTTGCATGGACTTGCACACACCTCGTGGGAGTGGTGTTAAACCCCTAAAATGTGGGTGTGGAAGGAAATGATGTGAGTGTGTGTGTGATGTGATGAATGACACTAAAAGGCAATAGAACGAAACAAAGAACTAAAGGGAGAAAGAAAAGGAGAAAAGGAGGGGTGAACCCGCTACCGGAGATGACAAAAATGGAAGAAGCCTCCTCCACAAGCTTCGATGGTCTTGAGAGGACGACGACGATCTATGAGAGATGAAGGCTCGAAGTAGCTTGAGATGAAGGTCCTCTTGGCTCCGGAGTGTGGGTCTTCAATGCGGCAGGGCTTCGCCGTAGTGCTTGGGATGTGTGTTTTGAAACCATAACCTCGGGGGTCCTTTTATAGGGGAAAATTTCCTAAATCGCGATGGACACAGAGGTCACCTATTGAAGTGAATTGCGACTGACTAAAGTGTCGTGTTTATAAAGATCAACTTGCTCTAATTAAGCCTTTCCAAACATCGATTATAGCAGGTTTAAGAATCGCGACGACATAACCCAACGCATTTCAAACACTTCCAATACCGATTGATTCTTTCCAAAATTAATAAATAGAAATATTGAATCGCGACAACCTGAGTAGTCACGTATTTGAAAAGAATCGATCATCTAAAGGGAGTCGATCTTCATATGATGAAAGGTCAGAAACGCGACGGACCATATGGACGCGATTCTAATTAGCAAGCAAATCTTTCCAAAAACAATTTTGGAATTTGCTATAATTCGAAATTGGAAACTCTTAAACGCGACAACCCTAACAGACACAATTCAAAAGGTGGTAAGCACTGAAAAAAGAAGTGTGATACGTGACGGTTTGACCTGTCACAGATCAATCATCCTAAACCGCGACTGTTGTGTCCGTCGCGAATCACTTATGCACAACAGACCCCTTCAAAGCCCCTAGAAAAATCTAAAAAAATAGGAAAATCACTCAAGAGGTTAATTGAAGAGAACCACTTTGAGGCACTAGGGTATAACATGAAATGTACTCGATACATTGTCAAAATGGCGTGTCTACAGAGAGTTCTAGAAGAGGCACATAAATCCAGGTACACCATTCATCCAGACAGTACTAAAATGTATCAAGATTTGAAAAAATCATTTTTGGTGGCCACACATGAAGAGAGAGATAGCAGAATTTATTGCAAGGTGCTCAATTTGTTAGCAGATAAAGGTAGAACATTAAAAACCGGGAGGACTACTTTAGCCGTTACCAATTCCACAATGGAAGGGGGACGATATTGCTATGGATTTTGTAATAGGACTACCCAGGACAGCAACAGGGCACAATGGTATTTGGGTGTTTGTCGACAGATTGACCAAGGTATGCATATTATTAGTTGTGAGTATGTCTTGGGCTGTGGATTGATTCGCAAGAATATATGTGGACAGAATTGTACCGTTGCACGGTATTCTGAAGACAATTGTTTCTGACAGAGATCCAAGATTTACATCTGGTTTTTGGAGGAGTCTACAGAGAGTAGTTGGCACTAAATTGAGGTATAGTTCGGCATATCACCCACAAACCGATGGACAGACTGAAAGAACCATTCAGACAATTGAAGACATGCTACGAGCTTGCTGTTTAGTGTGGGGAGGCAACTAGGAGCACCATTTGGGAATGGTAGAATTTGCATATAATAATAGTTATCACACGAGTATTAGGATGGCACCAAATGAGGCCTTATATGGCAGGCCATGCAGAACACCATTGAACTAGCATGAAGTCAGAGAGAGGCAGGTTATGGGTCCTGAATTGATTCAGCAAACTACAGAAATGGTCAGATTTATTAAAGAAAAGTTGCAAATAGCCCAAAGTCGATAGAAGAGTTATGCAGACACCCGACGCAGGCCACTTCAATTTGAGGTTGGAGATTATGTTTTTCTGAGGGTTTCTCCTACCAAGGGTGTGTTGAGATTCAGCAAAAGAGGTAAGTTAAGTCCGAGATATGTGGGCCCCTTTCAGATTTTAGAGAGAATCGATGAAACAACATATAGAATAGATCTCCCGGCAGATTTCACAGATGCACATGATGTTTTCCATGTTTCTATGTTGAGAAAGTACATTAAAGATCCATCACAGGTAGTCAGCTATCAACGAGATGATCTGAAGCCAGATATGTCTATGCCAGAATACCCGGTACAGATCACAGGCCGAAGGACATAGAAATTGAGGAATAAAGAAATTGAATTAGTAAAGATTAGATGGGAGAACAGACAGGGAGGAGAAGATACGTGGGAGTTAGCAGAAGAAATGTTTAAAGTGTATCCTTACATGTTTGAGTAAGCTTTTAATCCTTTTTAGATGATAGTACGTGGTGTAGTGTTTAATGCTTTATGTGTTTAGATCCCTTTATAGATTTCGAGGTCGAAATTTCTTTTTAGATGATAGTAATGTAACATCGCGACTTTTTCATATCATAGCTTAGTGGGTTTTATGGCCATTGTGTGGCCTAATATGGAGTTTTTTTATGGTTTGTACAGGTTGTGTGGGTTGGGGGCTTGGAATCCAGGCCAAACCAACCTCTGGTGTGGCTTTCATAAACGCGACCAACACAGGCGTCACAATTTTGAGAATCCCGACCACCCTGGTCGTTGCATTTTGAAGGCCACTTCTGGGGTGTGTGTCTACATGCGCGCTGCATGTAGCATGTAGGGACGTCTCCTTTAATTGCGACGGATATACCGGTTGCGATTAAATCGCGACGTCGCGACCCATTGCGATTTCGACTGCATGTTGTGGCCGGCCAACCCAGACCAAGCAGTGCAGGAAACACTGCTCAGCCGTGGGGGAGGCTCATGTGGGGATTTTCTTGGCAATTCGGAGGTTCCGACGTGCGGTTCGGCGTGTTTCTGATGTGAGGACGTTGTGCGGAGCTCGGGAAACACTGGGGCATCGCCATTTTACGCGTTCTTCACGTTCTTCGTGTGGTAGGGGGATTCTTCTCCTTTCGGTTTGATCGGACGATGTTTAAGGTTTTAAGGGTGTGTAATGGGTTAAGGAAGGCAGTAGGCATGTGTAGGACGTTATTTCTTTGCAAGTTATCATGTGAATGGGTTGTACAGGGTGGTTTGAGCTTCTCCCGGAGGGAGTTTTCAGGTAGGGTTTCTGCAGTTGAAACGTGACGGATCCAGACATCACGTTTCAGTCTGTAACGCGACGGTTTGATCCGATGCGTTTCAGTCATCAAAAAGCGACCTCTGTCTCCATCGCGATTTAGATGACTGCTACCTGAGCCCTGGTTTGTCTACATGGTACTATGAGTTGCTTTCATGTATGGGTCCGTATAAGTGTTGGTTTGCATACAGTGGTTATTAAGCGGTGCATTGGCACTTGTGGTAAGTGGAATTATCGAGTTTGTGTGGTTGTGCGTTCAAGGCAAGTCGGGAATACGACGCCGCCTGTGGTTACCTCTCGAGTCTGGTACCCTAGGTTCTCTGTGAGCCAGGCACGTAGTGCTCGGGGTCTTGTCCTGGTACTTGTGTACCGCTAGGGTCTGTGTCGTCTTCCTGGACACCCTCACTCCGTAGCTTGAGTAGTACGTCCGGCTGAGGGAAAGACGACAATGGGACAGCGGCTTGTGTGTTGTGGGTGTTCTTAGTCACTTGTAGCGCTCTTGGTTGGGGGACGGATACCGGTAGATGTAGTGGTCCCCAGCTAGTCTTTTTTCCAGTGCCTCACTTTAAGGAGCTCGGACCGAAGTCCTTAAAGGTGCCAGGCATGGAGCTGCAGCCATGTGAGTTGCAGTTGTGGTAAGTTGTGGTCTCCACAGTTTGTTGATTCTGTTGTGGTGGAGCGGTAGCTGGACCTTTCGTCCTTGGTTATGAGGCTGAGAGGTAGACCTGTGTTGCTTGTCGGGGTCTGTAGCTAGTGTCGCAAACCAATCTTTGTGACTCATATTTGGCGTTACCCTTCTTTAGCTCGTACTTCTGAGCATGGTTTGCCATTTATTTATTTAAGTTGAAATCCTGTTATTAGCATAATGTTATTTAAGCATTGTGGTTGTTGTTTCATGCACAAATAGACTTGTTAGTTATATATAACTGTGCTATACTCCTGCTTCTCTTGTGTTGTTTTGCGGTTTGCGGTTTTTGAGGAAGTTTTCCTACTGAGCCAGTGACTCATGAGGCTCACCTCTTATTGCTTTCAGGTGAGGGAGAGTAGGAGGCTTCACATCCATCTTCTAGTCCGGAGCCGCATCGCAGCGGTGTTGGGTTCATGCCTCTAGCAGTGTAATTTTCTTTTGTTATGTCCCGGGGTATGCCCCAGGCTTCTGTACTTGAGCTTGAGTACTCTTGTTGAAATTTGGCTATTTAATCCTTCAATAAATATGTGTGAGATGTTTGATCTTATATATATTCAGTGTGTACTCTTATATTTCCATGGACATGTGTGTTGATATCCCTGATGAAGCTTCGGCTTGTTCGCGGGAGGCAGAGTCGGATCAAACTCGTTATTAAGTTAACGGGTTTGAACGACGTGGTCCGTCAAAACTTCACTTTCTTCCAAGCCGAGCTAAAGATCTGTCGAGTTAACCTCTCCTACAAATCCATGGATCCCTAGGGCTAAGAGTCTCAAATGTATGGACTTGTGTGAGAGAAGTCATATCACCGAACTAAGGCCTTATTGATGCATCAGGTTAGACGTGAACTGAGTTAACTTTATGTCTTAACATGTTCCAATGACGTCACTTTGGGAGATTCTCACTTACCTTGGTCTATCCCCTAAGACTTCGTGGTCCAAAACACTTCTTGATCATAATTCGACGAGAGACAATTCTTACCTTTTTTATTAATATGATATCTAAAAATATTCTAAGGAATTGTTTTATAAGGGACAAAAGCTTTTCACTTTCTGCAATTGAATAGATATGTAGCCATAATGCGTAGTTTTGATGGTGGTCATTGTTTTATTCAAGAAAAGTTTAAAAAGAAAAGCTGGGGTCATCTTTGTGAACATCTTTACATATTGAACAAAAACCCCGTCATTTTGTTAAGTCTTTCCAAAAAAAAAAAAAAGGGTATCATGAATTGCTTTTACTAGATTGGACAGGTCGAAAAAAATCTCAAAATTTATTGGCCTAGAAAGATTAGAAGTCAAGAAACCTGATTAATTATAACTCTAGACTTAGCAACAAGTTTCCAAGAATCAAACCACTTATTTTTTCGACCCCAACGACCATCGAGGCATCTATTTCTTAACATAAAATTAACCTTGTGAAGTCACAATAGAGGGTAGAAAATATTTTTTTTACTGACAAGCATCTACCTCAACGTAAATGGACCCACAAGAAGATGAGGGTCCACAGGTAAGTTTGACATTTCAGATGGTCGCGCCCACCTACTCCAAAACCAAACACCCAAAACGGCTAGAAGCTACAAATTTCTGGCATGAGAATCTAAGTAGCAATTCACATGGAGGTCCTTGCAATAAAACTCTCCGGTGGGCCCCACCGCGACTTTTTGAGGACCCGGTGAAGAGGAATCCGTCACCAGCCAGCCTCCCCCATCCTTCCTTCTAATAAAGTTCCAACCAAGTGCTTTCTCTCTCTCACAGTCTCGGATTCCTCTTCTCCGGATAGCCCATTCCGCTTCCCCCCTTGTCAATAAAACCCATTGAAAAGGCAAAAAAAAAAAAAAAGAAGAAAACAAAGACAAAAAAATGGGAAAATCCAGAAAAGGAAGGGACAAATTACACGGTGGTCAGAGTCAAGTCAACTAGGTCAACCAATCTCCTCTCCTTGGCTGCTGCTCTCCTGGGGGCACCTGATCATCTCGAGGATGTTCACCACCTCCCCCATCTCAGGCCGGTTCGAAGGCACCTGCGACGTGCAGATCAGCCCCAGCTTCACCACCGGCACCGCCTCCTCCGCCGGGAACGCCCCACGCAGCCGGGCGTCTACCACCCCCTCCGCTCTCCCTTCCGCCAGCGCCGCCCGCGCCACGTCGCACAGCACCACCACGTCGTCCTCCGCGTACTCCACCGGCCGTCGCCCCGTCAGCACCTCCAGCACCAGCACCCCAAACCCGTACACGTCGCACTTCTCCGTGACGTGCGCCGCCCGGCAGGCGAACTCCGGTGCCATGTACCCCAGCGCGCTCTGCACCTTACTGCTCAGCACGTAGCGGTCCAGCATGGGCAGCAGCCTCGCCAGCCCGTAGTCCCCTACCTTCGCCTCGCCGGCGCCGTCGATGAGGACGTTGCTGGACTTAAGGTTGTAGTGGATGACGCCGAGCTTGTGGAGGTGGTCCAGGCTTTTGGCCACCCCGAGGATGATGTCGAACCGCTCCCGCCATGTGAGGACCTCGGCGCCGCTGTCATGGAGGTGCTTGTACAGGCTGCCGTTGGGGACGTACTCGTAGATGAGCAGCTGCAGCGACGTAGTCCAGTAGTAGCCGTCGAGGGCAACGAGGTTGGGGTGCCGCAGCTTCCCGAGCTTCTTCACCTCTCTCTCAAAATCCTCTTTGGACTTCACCAGGCTCGAAACAGTTAGCTTCTTGATCGCCACGGGTCGCCCGTCCCGGAGGACGGTCTTGTAAACCGCTCCGAAGCCCCCGCGGCCCAGCTCGCAGTCCTTGTTGAGAACGGCGTGCGCGCCGGCGCTGAACTCGGGGTCCTCGCCGGCGAACATGACGAGCTTGCCAGAGTTGGCGTCGGTGGTGGGTGAACCGCTTAAGTAGCCATCCGAAAGCGCGAGGGCGGCGGCGGAGTGGGAGCCAGCAGAGGACCGGACTCTTAGGTTCAGGACGGTAATGGCGACCACCCCGAGAGCTATGAGCGCGGCCGCCGCGATGGCGACGAGGGCGGATATGCTCAGTATAATCTTCTTGTGACGAAGGGTGGTCGTAGACGCGGGGCCCGTCGAGGACGGATCGCCGTCGGGGGAGTTGGGGTCGAGGACAATGGGCTTGGGGAGGACCGCGGGGCAGGAACGGTTCACGGCGGCGCCGCAGAGGGAGGGGTTGTCGGAGACCGAGGAAGGCGGAATGGTGTTGAAGAAGTTACCGGCGGGGAGGTCGCCGGACAGAAGATTGTGGGAGATGTTGAAGGCGAGGAGGTGGGGGAGATCGCCCAGCTGCTTCGGCAGGGAGCCCGAGAGGCGATTGTGGGAGAGGTCCACAGTCTGCAGTCTGGTTAGGTTGGCTAGGCTCGGCGGTACGGGACCCGAGAGGTTGTTCTGCGACAGTATCCTGCAAGAAGAATCAAACCCAAGAACAGTGTAAAGAGCGGCTTCCACGCCAAGCCATGGCCAGCAAGAAGAGCACAGTGGAAGAGAGCTTACAGAGAGACGAGGGAGGTGCAGTTCTCGATCTGGATGGGGATCCTGCCGGTGAGGGAGTTCTTCTCCAGCCGCAGATCCGTGAGGGCCGATGCCCCGCCAATCTCCGAGGGGATGCTGCCATTGAGCTGGTTCCAACTCAAATCAAGGGCTTCCATGGCATCCAGATCCTCTATGCTTGCAGGAATGTGACCCGACAAGGAGTTTCGAGACAGATTCAGCAGCTGCAATCTGCCAAGGGTGCCAATCTCCGTGGGGATAACACCGGAGAAGGCGTTGTTGGATAAATCCAGAGCTTCGAGCGTGTGTGATACAGAAGAAGGGATTCTAACAGACCCTGTGAGTTTGTTCCCCGATATGGAGATCCGCTGCAGACCCAGCTGGAAGGTCCATGATGGGAGCTCTCCCGCCAAGTTGTTTTTGCTAAAGTTCGCGTGCAGGAGGGCTCCGCAACCAGATAGTGACTCAGGCAAGCTCCCGTTCAGACCATTGCCGGAAAAATCCAACTCTTTCAGTTGATGCAGGTCGCCGAGCGAGGCGGGGACGGTTCCCGTGAAGCTATTGCTGGAAAGATCCAAACTTTCGAGGCTGCTCATCTCACCAATCCAACCGGGGACTTCACCGCCAAAGGAATTCTGCCCCAAGCTCAACACAGAACAGGTAGAGAGCCGCCGCAGCGACTCCGGGATAAAACCAGATAGCGAGTTCTCGCGCAGGTCGAGCGATTTGAGCAGTAGGCAGCGGCCGATGTCGTCAGGCAAGTTTCCCGACAGCCGATTGCGCCGGAGGCATATCGCCCTCAGGTTGTACATCTTGTCAATTCCCGGCGGGATCTCGCCGGAGAGGAGATTGAAGGAAAGATCGAGGGACCTGAGGGCGTTCAGCGACCAGAGGCCGCCAGGTAGGGCACCCGACAGCAGGTTCATGGAGAGGTTTAAGGAAGCGAGAGTCGAGCAGGACCCAACGCTTCTGGGGACCTCCCCGGAGAACCTGTTTTTCGCGAGGGACAGCGATCGGAGGGACCTGCATTGCGCGAAGAATGCATCCGGGATAGGCCCCGAGAGGTTGTTCTCGCTGAGGTCCACATCCCGGAGGCTCTCGAGGAGGGTGAGGTCGGGGCTGAGGCCGCCGGAGAAGTTGTTCCGCGCGAGGGAGAGCGTCCGCAGCGACTGGAGCCTGAGGAGGCCGCGACCGATCCTGCCGGAGAGGGAGAAGCCGTCCAGGGCGAGCTCCGCGACGCGGTTCGTCCGGGGGTCGCACTTGACGCCGGTCCAGCCACATGGGTCGTTGTCGTCCTCGTTCCAGGAGGCGAGCTTCCCGCCGGCGTCGCGCAGGTCGGCTCGGAAGACGATGAGCCCCAGGACGTCGTCGTTGAGGGTCGGATCCAGCGACATGGCAGCGATGGGGAGTAAGAGGAGGCAGCATAGGAGCCTACCAAGCAGAGAAGGACCCATCTTTCAGAGGACCTTCTCTCTTCTTCTCCACAGAGGGGCAGGACTTGGAAGGTGGGCAATGGCAATGGCGACGGCGATGGCGATTTATCTAGCTTCTTCTCCCTTCTCCGGGCAGCTGTGCAGGTTAGAGAGTCAGAAGAGAGACGAGGAGAAGGACAGGCCATTAACTCCGCGAGTGAGAGAGTACTCCAGCAGGCCACCATGGGATGAGGAGGAAGCACGCAGAGGAAGGGGGGTGAGGCCCTCCTCCGGCCGTGAGCGGATGATGGGGACAGAGAAGAAGCTTGGGTGGGAGCAAAAGTAGTGCTGCTGCTGCTGTCGTTGGGTGTTGTTATGGTATTGGCATCTTCCTCTCCACTGGGAACCCAACAGGGGTTCCAGAGCCGCTTCCTATACTGCTCAGTGACCGGGCAGAGCAGCGCAAAGATAGAGAGCTATGTAGAGAGAGAGAGAGAGAGAGAGAGGAATTGGAACGGAACACCGTGGCTCGCCCCTATTAATTATGAGGCGTACAGCGCGCTAAGCATGCTGCAGTTAATGGAATCTGAGCTGGAAGACTTGTGGGCGGACGGCTCAAGGCCTCCCGCCTCCGGCGCTCTCTATTTTTTTTTAACCTTTTTCTCTCTCTTTTTAAACTTTTCTTAAAGAAAATAATTTTCACTTCCCGATATTTTTAAAATTATTTTTAAAATATTATTTTCTATTAAACCGGCTGGGTGAAAAAGTCATCACAACTATGTTAAGATTGGTTGGAGACGCAAGTCATGTATCTACCAAGTAACGTGACCGATACAAATCTCATATGTCAACTAATCACGACACAAGTAGAATGACTTTTTCACTCAGCAACGACCGGGTATTAATCAAATCTCGTATTCTTGAGGTCTACCAACGCTAAAAAGTGTCATGCCACACCCATGTTCATGTTCTTGTTGTTGAACAACTTAAATTTAGTGCTTTTAGATCACTATGACACTTCTCAAAATGATTAACTTGCAAGCTTTAAAATTAAAATATTATTCACTTTAGTTGTGAGGCCGGTGCAATGATGGCACATAAAGTGTGGTCAATATGAATCATATTTTGGAAACACATCAAAGTGAAGATTGCAGTGTGTTGGGCCTTGGGTAATTTACAGTGGAAGAACGCAGCTTTGTGGTTGTTTGAAAGAGTGCTGCTTGAGCTTGTTAAAAAATGGTGTAGAATATCATGAAATATCCTTCTTTGCATTCTCTGGGCAGCCACATTAAATTTTAGAATACGATTATTTCTCTAGCAAACTCTTATTATTAGTTAGAATTACCCACATCCACACTTATAAAGAAGTACCCAATAATACAAGTACATTTGAATGTTATAATTTTTTCTTTCAAAAAGTTTAAAAAAAAAGTTTGTACCTTTTTGACAGCCCTCTTCTCAAAAAGCTAAAAAGGATCTAGGGCTGTATGTAATAATGTCAAAGTAAGCTTTTTTGAAGGAAAAAAAATATATGAAAATGGTGTCAAAGTAAGAGCCTGGGAAAGTGAGCATTTGGTAGGCCTGCTAACATTCCCACCGGCTCCTCCTCCTCCTTGACCCCCTCTTCACAGCACGCGCATCAGGATCAATACAATGACAAATATTTATATGTTCTACCACATTTTGTCTCACCCAGCTTTTTGAGATGTGCGGACAAAATAAGAGCATTTTTATGATTGCAGTGCAGTTAATGTGGGTCGCCGGGGAATGATGTCAAGTGCTTTTTCATAGGACTCTTCTCCGCTGGGAATGATGACAACAGCAGATGATGATTCTTTGTGTATAGCATACGTGTGTTAGATAAAAGCTCCATTTATTTGCTTTTTTTCCCCTCTTGAAAAGTTACTACAATTTGATCTAATCATGTTTGTAAAGTTGTCTAATGGGTTCAAATGCGATGAAGATGTAATAGTGTTTAAGATGTTAAAAAGTTTGGAGATCTCTAGAAATATATCCTTGTGCATTCGTATTAATGTGTGACTATACACTTTTGTTTTTCAGGCCGTCAATATTGAAAGTAAAATTGTAAAAAGATGTTTAAAAAATGCTCTTAATATTTGCATGATGTTGTCAAGCCACAGGAGTTGCAAGTATGTTTTGCTATAAAACCCAACTCAAGGGTGGATTCATCATTTCAAAGTTTATATCACAGTTAAATTTGGTAACCATTTGGATGTTTTTCTAGATATTTCTAACAATCTTTAGAAGTTGAATGTATGGATATAATAAATATGTTAGAATGTAGGGCTATATTAAGGCCTTTTTTTTTCAGTGTGTGATCCCAATATCTCTGTTATCTGAGATTTTACACTTGAAATAATTCGAAAACAGCCCATAGTTTTACTTCACTACTCCTCCCATAAGCTCTCTACAGAAGTTAGCTACGATTGAGTTAATATTCCACACACAAATAAAATGATAATAATTTTTGAATGGGACCATCCCATCCTCTTTTAAACAATGATAAAATCATAATTACACATGCTTATCATATTGTTAGATCATATTCTCTCTTTATTTTCAAACTATGATCTCAGGTTTTTACCTGAGTTGAGTTTTACTGTTTTAAATTATGGTAAACTCATGTGATGCGAAGTGTTAAACACTATTATATTGGCTCTATTTGATTTCCCGATGACCTCCAAACGAATGCTGGCGACTTGTGATATGGGCCGGGCCCACCCGATTTGCCCGTAAAAGGCCCAGGGAACGAGCAAAGGTGCTGCCCGCACTTACTACTTGGTCGGGTGGCCACCAACCCACGACGTGCCCCCAGGCAGCAGTAAATGCCGCTCGTGGCGGCCCACTTGTGTCCGTCGGCCCGCTTCCTCGGTTGACGAGTTGAGGCCGTGCTGTACCCTGGTAGGCGGTAGCTCGATCCAGTAATAAATTAGTAATATTTTACAAGTATATCGCTCTAAATTATCATATTTATATGTATATATATATATATATCTTTGGCATTTAGCGATTGATTATTAAAAATATTTTTGGTGTGTTCAAACTACGCATTTTCTTATTTGGTACACTTCTAAGACATGTGATCTTCTCGAATTTTTCCAAAGACTAACTTGAAGCTAGAGTTACAATTTCAACACACATTAGAGATGTTAGGGATACCTTCACAGTTTAGGAAAGCGAAGAGCACACATTGAATTGGGAAAGTATATAAAGGGTATGTGTGGTAAAGTACTAAAGTGGCCCTCCATCTCCCTTTCTCTCGGGGGGACCGCGAGGTGCCAGGACGGGAGCTCTCCTTCCGACACGGCTTGCGTGGGGGCCACGTACTTTTAAGCTGGACCTTTTTTAAGATGTCGTCGTACGGATTGTCTGCTTTCGAAAGAAGGATTACAAAACGCGCTGTATTTTGACGTAATCGCAAAGCAATCCCTAATAGATGATAGGGAGAATTAATTAGAGGTCTCTGTCAGAGTGTTGACTTAATTTATAGTCCCTGTCAAAAAATCAGAAGTCATATAGTTCTTACTTTTTGTGTTAGTTTAATTTCTAGTCCCTGCTTTTTGTTTCTAGTCCCTACTTTTTGTTACTCAGTATTTAATGCGTCTTGGAAGACGAATCGTCCTTTTAACATCAACTTTTTCCTATTTTGCCATTTTTTATTCTGCTCTTTTCCTATTTACATTCGTTACAGTTGCCTTTGTATCAATTACAGTAAGCTTTTATCTCAGTTACAGTAAGCCTTTATATCTGTTACAGTAAGTCTTTTTTTCCTTATGCACTCTTACAGTTGCCTTTGTATCAGTTACAGTAAGTCTTTATATCTGTTACAGTAAGCCTTTGTAGCTGTTACAGACTACATCTATAAGCTCTTACAGAAGAAAAAAAACACTTTATTTGTTTGCAAGTATCAGGATTCGAACACAGGTCTTCACAAAGACAACATGAGATACCCTTACCACTAAGCTACAACTACATTTGTGTTACAACATGACATATAATATATTTAATTAAGTATTGTAGTAAACATAATACTCTATTACAACTTATGTTAAGTCTTGTTACAGTCAATATCATTCTCTGTTACAATATACATTAAGTTCTGTTACAGTAAACATTATCATCTATTACAACTCATGTATATTATAATCTTTGTTACAATATACATTAACTTTTGTTACAATATGTATTAAGCTCTATTACAACTTATGTTAAGTCTTGTTACAGAATACATTAAGCTCTATTACAATGTACATTAAGCTTTGTTACAATATACATTAACCTTTGTTACAATATGTATTAAGCTCTATTACAACTTATGTTAAGTATTGTTACAGTATACATTAAGCTCTATTACAATGTACATTAAGCTTTGTTACAATATACATTAAGTACCTCTATTACAACTTATGTTAAGTCTTGTTACATAAAAGATATGTAGGCTTAGTGTAAGTGATATAAAGACTTACTGTAAACGATACGAATGCTTTCTGTAAGAGATATAAAAGTTTACTGTAAACGACATGTACACTAACTGTAACGAATGTAACATAGCTTAATGTAGGTGATATAAATACTTACTTTTTCCTATTTTGCTCTTCCTTCTTCTGCTCTTTCTCTATGCACACTTACATTCGTTACAGTTAACGTATACGTTCGTTACAGTTAATGTATATATCGTTTACAGTAAGCATTTATATCAGTTACAGCAAGCCTTTGTATCAGTTACATATTACATTCGTTACAGTTAGTGTATATATCGTTTACAGTAAGCCTTTGTATCAGTTACAGCAAGCATTTGTATCAGTTACATACTACATTCGTTACAGTTAGTGTATATATCGTTTACAGTAAGCCTTTGTATCAGTTACAGTAAGTCTTTGTATCAGTTACATATTACACTTAAAAGTTCTTACAAAGAAAATAAAACTTTATTTGTTTGCAAGAGTTATGATTCAAACTCAGGTCTTCACAAACACCACATGGGATATCCTTACCACTAAGCTACAACTACACATGTGTAAGTGATATAAAGACTTATTGTAAGTGATACGAATGTTTTCTGTAAGAGATATAAAAACTTACTGTAAACGACATGTGCACTAACTGTAACGAATGTAACATAGCTTACTTAAGATTTGTTACAGTCAATGTTCTCCTTCATGCGAAATTTGGGGAGAGAGAGATGGGCTGTGATATTGTGATGATGGAAGGTATCATTGGGGAGACTAAATAATAGATGACTAAATAATTGTCTGCGTGACGAGACTAAATAATAGATGACCATGCATGAAGATATGTTTACAAGGCCTGTTGGGCTCTCTCTCTCTCTCTCTAGATCTCTACCCGACGATTGTGATATTGTTTGCGTATTGAGTTAAACTTAAATTACCTACTATGGTGGGTTTCAGGAAGAAGGGAAACAACTTCGGCGTGGAGATTGTGGAAACTGAGAAGAGGTAAGAGATGTGCAGAAATTACAGTTAGTGTACATGTCGTTTACAGTAAGCTTTTATATCTCTTACAGAAAGCATTCGTATCACTTACAGTAAGTATTTATATTACTTACATTAAGCTATGTTACATTCGTTACAGTTAGTGTATATGTCGTTTACAGTAAGCTTTTATATCTCTTACAGAAAGCATTCGTATCACTTACAGTAAGTCTTTATATCACTTACACTAAGCCTACATATCTTTTATGTAACAAGACTTAACATAAGTTGTAACAGAGGTTAATGTATATTGTAACAAAGGTTAATGTATATTGTAACAAAGCTTAATGTACATTGTAATAGAGCTTAATGTATACTGTAACAATACTTAACATTAGTTGTAATAGAGCTTAATATATATTGTAACAAAGGTTAATGTATATTGTAACAAAGCTTAGTGTACATTGTAACAGAGCTTAATGTATTCTGTAACAAAACTTAACATAAGTTGTAATAGAGCTTAATACATATTGTAACAAAGGTTAATGTATATTGTAACAAAGGATAATGTATATTGTAACAAATGTTAATGTACATTGTAATAGAGCTTAATGTATTCTGTAACAAGACTTAACATAAGTTGTAATAGGGCTTAATACATATTGTAACAAAGGTTAATGTATATTGTAACAAAGGTTATAATATACATGAGTTATAATAGATGATAATGTTTACTGTAACAGAACTTAATGTATATTGTAACAGAGAATGATATTGACTGTAACAAGACTTAACATAAGTTGTAATAGAGTATTATGTTTACTACAATACTTAATTAAATATATTATATGTCATGTTGTAACACAAATGTAGTTGTAGTTTAGTGATAAGGGTATCTCATGTTGTCTTTGTGAAGACCTGTGTTCAAATCCTGAGACTTGCAAACAAATAAAGTGTTTTTTTTCTTTTGTAAGAGCTTATAGATGTAGTCTGTAACAACTACAAAGGCTTACTGTAACAAATATAAAGACTTACTGTAATTGATACAAAGGCAACTGTAAGAGTGCATAAGGAAAAAAAGACTTACTGTAACTGATATAAAAGCTTACTGTAATTGATACAAAGGCAACTGTAACGAATGTAAATAGGAAAAGAGCAGAATAAGAAAGGGCAAAATAGGAAAAAATTGATATTAAAAGGACGATTCGCCTTCCAAGACGCATTAAATGCTGAGTAACAAAAAGCAGGGACTAGAAACAAAAAGCAAGGATTGGAAGTTAAACTAACACAAAAAGTAAGGACTTTATGACTTCTGATTTTCTGACAGGGACTACAAATTAAGTCTAACCCTCTGACAAGGACCCCTAATTAATTTTCCCTAGATGATATAATGGAATGCGATAATTTCGAAAATAATTACTTTATGGGATTTGGTTTGAATAATTTTATATTAATAAATATTCATCAAAATATATCCATCTCAAATTTATTTACAAAATCATGTCTACTTTTTGCCAACTGTACAAATTTTATATATTTTTTCATTTTTATGTCATATCATATATTCCATAGAAATAAAGAAGAGAGGGAGCCAACACCGTCCAAATCCAACCTTGCCATTGTGAAGCACCACCGCAAGAAGATAGAGAGAGAGAATAGCGATGGAGGGAGAAAGACAATAGAGTATGGGAAAGAGAGAGTAGTGAGAGAGAGAGAGAGAGAGAGAGAGAGAGATAATAATGAGAGAGAATGTAGGGGGGGAGAGAAGAGCTCGTAGCAGTAGGAGGAGAAAGAAGATCATAGGGAGGAGAGAGAGAGAGAAGCATGGTGGGGAGAGAGAAGTAATGGGGAGAGAGAGAGAAGTGCTCATGGTGGGAGAGAGAGAGAGAGAGAGAGAAGAGGGGTGGGAGAGAGAGAAGTGTTGTTAAAACAGTGGGATAATGGCATCGAACATGATAATTCAGCAATATGTAAATAAGTGCAAACCACATGGTAAACACAATAAAAAGTAACAAGTACATAGGCGCATCCCAAAAATAGAAATATAACATGAGATTATAGATAATAAGCATGGTGATTACAGCAAAATGAAAGCGCGAAAGACGACTGTGGAGGTGTTCCATAATGGAACTCGCCTTAGAGAAAGTATCGCCCCCACTATACGGTGCGATGGGGTCCGGCGATCTTCTCCCAGGGTACAACCACGAGACACGGAATCGTTCTCGCACAAGAGCGATTCCGTAAGGCGAAAGCTATGTATATAAAACTGAATCCTCAACAAAGAAGTTAGGGCAGAAAGTATGCACCGAACACCAACGAGAGCGTTCGACGATGACCACAGCGGCCCGCACACCGGGAGGGACAGCACACCGGAGCGGGGAAGCGGCCGGCAGCGACCTCGTTGAGTAGCAGTCCGACGCGGGGAAAGGGCGAGAGAGAGAGCAGCGGCCAACGAGCGGTTCCTCAGTGCAGGAGAGTCAACAGGCGTATCAGATGTCGGTAACCGCGATTAGGGATAACTAATCGGTATATGAAACACCTCACGCCCGCAGAAGCCAAGACTATGGGCCGGTTAAGGAAGCAGGCCCAAACAAGCCCAATCTCTCCAAGAAAGGAGGAAAACGCAAAAATAAGAAGCAAAAAGGTTCCGAGGCAAGCCGACATGACCACGCCATCACACGCGCGCGCCCGCCCAGCCATGCCCGGCCCGGCGGCACGCGTGTGTGATATGGTCTAGCATACCTCCATCTTTGTCTATAAGACATAGTCTCATAAACACTTGGGGTTATGAAGCCCTACATCTCCTTAGAGATTTCTCATGTGGGACTAAAGCCCTCACATAAGAGATAAGGCGTACACACCTTTTTATGCACCTTTTTACTTTATCAAACTTTTGTGTTCCTTTATCCCTTTCTTAAAATTGCCCCTCATATAACCACTATTTACCCAACATTCCCCCACAAACACAAGGTTTGATAATGAGGAACAAACATCAGAGGATAAACATATCATACTTTCAGTAAAGGTACCTTTCGGGTTTAAACCTTTACCTAAGTATTCCAAATCTGACTCCCACAGAATCGAAGTGAACTAAGTCTTGAACTTGATTCTTTTGGGTGAGAGTTGTCAAAGGAAATAACATGATATAGGTTAAGATAGCAATCGTAAATGTAACGCCCCGACGCGGAATATCGGAGCGGGATTACAGTTGTTAAATAGTACAGAGCCAGAAATAAATAACAAACCATTGCACAATGGATAACACCAAATAAACTCTAATTTCATTAATAATTCTCCAATCATCATTACATCATCATATCAGAGCCAAAACTAGGGCCCAGAGTACTTTATTCAAAATCAAAATATTACATTATGACTAACTGACTTACTAACTCATAACTACACTAACTACTACTAGATAGCACTGGTGGATTAATGGTCACTCTTGAGCATCTCCCTCAGTCCCGTCCTCGTATGTGTGGTCGTCTCCATCTGACTCACCTGAACACATTAAATAAATACGCAGGATGAGCGAATGACGCCCAGTAGGACTTAATATCTCATGAACAAAAGTATGCTTTAAATAATTAATGTCTTAATGGCAGGTTAACTAGAGAGTCAAGTCATGTAGAGCATGTCACGATAACGAGAGAACAATTGCAACTGGCACAGGGAAAATAGTACAACGAGAACGACAATAGAATGACCATGTAACGATATAACATGTAAATTGCACAACGGTGCACTAGTAACGATCACGCTTGCACTTGTAGAGATAGCACTTTGATTGTCATAGATTAATCTAGATAGTAAAATGGCGCTGGATGCATGCCGTAACACATCCTATGATCATTTTAACTCTCATGGGCACTGACACTTTTCGGGCGCTCCTCCCAGGACCTGATCGGGCCCTATTGCGCTGACATTAGTCATTTCTTTTATCTTAGACAATCACACGAATGGCCAATAGAGTACCAAGAAAAGATAAGAGAGTACTAGACGAGATAGATGAGAGTGTAGAGAGAACGTGAACAGATGAGAGAAAGAGACTGTAGATGAGATAGGGACAATTTCGTAAAACAACGTGAAACTCCGATAGTAATGGTTGCACAGCACCAGGTCGGGTACCGGCAGTCTGGTAGAAGTCACAACCGCCCCTTAGCCGTGCTATGTACACGGGTCAGGTGGTCCGGTGTGAACTCAAGACGAGAAGGAACACTAAGGCTTGGATCGTACTGATCCCTAAGGTGTAACGGGTTTTGAGGTACAACCAACTCGTTGACTAAGGACGTGCGCCAAAGCCAAGAAGACTTACGGAGGTCTTGACAAGGAGTCCCTAGTCCAATCGAGAGTATTCTCGGTGGAGAGGTGGTCCAAGTCAAGGGAAAGTGTGTAAAAACGGATCCGTCGTGCCTCGAGTGCTCGAAGGCCGAGGGAAAACGATAACGGTAGATAAAATGCACGAGTAAAAACAGAAACAATTGTATTTAACAAAATAGGGTAATTTAGTCATTTATTTCGATAATTTACCGAATATATTATTGCACAATTTACCGGGGTCAATTGACATTTAATAATATTGTGTGTGTGTAAGTGTAAAGAAATCTTGAGGATATGACAAGTCGTGCAAATGTCATTTTAAATAATTAGATTTATATCATTAATGTCATTTATTAATTTACCAAGTCGAATTAACTATAACATGAGTTATTCATGGCTAATTAAAGGGTATATATCTTAAACAACATGGTATATGCACAATTTTCAATTTTGGCTGATTTCTTGAAAACGCGGCGGACCTACCCGTCGTGTTTCAAGTCGCGACAGGGCGGTCGGGTGCGACACGGGGCCTGGCCGGTCTGGCCCGGTCCGGGGTGAATCGCGACGGCCCACGCCTCTGCGTTCTTGACGCGACGCCATCGGCCGGCGCGACCCCACTGTTATCGCGGCGGGTCGCGCCGTCGCGATAACAGGTGGGCTTGCTCTTTTTCCTTTTTTCCAGGGCGAGCCCTCTGTGATACATGGACGTTCTAAATTACATATAAAATAGTATGGTGATCCAAAAAGTACGAAATCAGTTCTAAACAACAGTAGACATGTATATCTATCAACATACACGATTAATTTGAAAATAGACAAGGTTTAGACATGCATTGATCAGGTTACTTTTCGGTAACCTAAACAGGCGCAGTCAGTGTTCCACGAATTATTCAGGATGAATACATGATGAAAAATTATGAAACCAGCGGCGTTTGAAATCTAACACGATGTAGTATTTTAGAGGATTTTTTCATGGCATGATATCAAATATGCACGATGTTTAAAGGTCAACATAAAGAGTCGGGTACAGGCAATAGACAGAGATTCAAAGATTTAATTCTCCCACATGGGAGATCGAAATCGAGCAAGACCAAAGGCGTTTGAAAGCTAGTATCATGTAGTATAAATGAGAATTTTATCATGGCATGGGAACAAGTACATGTCGGGAATTAGAGAAAACATGAGACCTCATTCATGAGAACAACAGGATTTTACGAATTAAATTCGTCCAAATGGATGAACGAAATACAACGAAATTATAGGGCTTTTGAAGAGGTACATGAATACTACCTAGGATAATTATTTCACGATTTGTGCTTGAGAGATTGCCTACCTTTTGTCGAGTCCAAGAAAACCCTAGGTTGAAGACGAAAAACGGGAAACCTTCTTGCTCCAAGCCTTCTCCTCCTTGCTCCTTGGTCTCCAACCTTTCTCCTCCTTCTCTAGGGTTCCAGCCACAAAAATGGGGAGATAGGGAGGAGATTTGAAGTGTTTAAGCTTCCTATAGAGTCCATACAACCCCAAACTCTTCTCTCCTCCTTTAATTACGAAAATTCCACATTTATCTCTCTATTTTCTCTCATTTATCCATCTAATGGGTAGGGGAGAGTTTAATTTCGTGGTTAATGAGTTAGGATGGGTTTAGGACTCTTTATTTAGATATATAAGGGTTATTTAACATTTATTTTAACCCTTTACTATTTATTTAATTATTTAGATACGAATTTCATTAATTTAATTCTCATTCCAACATGGGCTATCCCTATTTGGGCCCATTCCATTGGGTTTGGGTTATTAGAGTAACCCATTACTAATTTAATTTAATGGGGATTGCTTTAATTCCCATTTATACAATGCATTCTCCCTTTATTCCACTTAAATCAATTTATTTCATTTATTTAAATAAAAATTTATTTTATTTGGATTTTAAAAATCCAGGGTGCTACATCCTCCCCCTCTTAAAAAGAATTTGGTCCCCAAATTCATATAATCATAAGAGGAAGTATGACTTACTGAATAATTCCGGATAATTCCGGCGCATTGTAGCTTCAGGCTCCCACGTGGCCTCTTCAACTTCGTGATTTCTCCATAATATCTTCACCACGAGTATGGCTCGATTCCGAAGCTGTTGCATCTTCTTGTACAGAATCTTCACTGGCCTTTCTTCATAGGTCATATCTTTGTTCAGAGTGATATCATCATAGCTAATTACGTGAGATGGATCATACACGTATTTCCTTAGCATTGACACATGGAATACATTGTGTACTGTAGAGAACTGGGGAGGTAGTGCTAGTCGGTACGCCACCTCGCCAACTCTATCTAATACCTCAAATGGACCTATGAATCTTGGTCTTAGCTTGCCTTTCATCCCAAACCATTGAAATCCTCGGGTCGGGGATACTTTGAGCATCACATGGTCTCCAGTATGAAATTCTAAGTCTCTTCTTCTTTTATCAGCATAGCTCTTCTGCCTGGACTGAGCTACCTTAATTCTGTCTCTGATAATTTGTATGTCTCTGCTAGTATTTTGTACCATGTCTGGTCCCAGCCATTGCTGCTCACCTACTTCATTCCAGCACACTGGCGATCTACAGCTTCTGCCATACAGAGCTTCGAATGGTGCCATCTTAATGCTGGCCTGATAACTGTTGTTGTAGGCGAATTCTATTAGTGATAGTTGTTCATTCCAATAACCTTCAAAATCTATAGTGCAGGCACGTAGCATGTCCTCCACTATCTGGTTGGTCCTTTCTGTCTGTCCATCCGTCTGTGGGTGGAAAGCAGTACTAAAATTGAGTTTAGTGCCTAAGGCAGTTTGGAGTCCCTTCCAGAATCTAGTAGTGAACCTAGGGTCACGATCTGAGACAATGGATACTGGAACTCCATGTAGTCTGACTATCTCTTTTACATATAACGCTGCAAGCACATCAACACTCCAAGTGCTTTTAACTGCTAGAAAATGTGCGGACTTGGTCAATCGGCCCACTATGACCCAGATTGCATCAAGTCCACCACGAGTTCGGGGTAAACCCATGATGAAATCCATTCCGATGTTTTCCCACTTCCATTCAGCTATGTCCAGGGGTCTAAGTACCCCGCAGGACGCCGGTGTTCTGCTTTTACCTGTTGACAAGTGAGGCAGTGCGCGGCATGCTCAGCTACCTCACGCTTCATGTTTGGCCACCAAAATGACCTCTTCATGTCTTGGTACATCTTGGTTGCACCAGGATGTATTGTGTACTTGGTCTTGTGGGCTTCATCCATCAGTTTCCTTTTCAGCTCTTCATTGTCAGGCACACATGTCCTGGCTTGGAATAATATTCTTCCATCTTCAGCGATTGAGAATTCTGGTTTGTCAGCTATGGTCTCCCTTACTCTGATCAGAAACGGATCATTAGCCTGTTGCTCTCTGATCTCGACAAAGATGTCGGGTTGAGCTTTAAGATTAGCCACTAACATCTTATCACTTCTCTTTTCAATATTCAGATCTAGACTGGCGAATTGCTCTAACAATTGCATCTCGCCCATGACTAGACAAGATATCGAAGCTACTGGCTTTCTGCTAAGTGCATCAGCTACTGCATTACCTTTGCCTGGGTGATATTGAATGTTGAAATCAAAATCCTTCAAGTACTCCAGCCATCTCCGTTGTCGCATATTGAGCTCCTTTTGAGAAAATAAGTACTTCAAACTCTTATGGTCGGAGTAGACAATAAATTGCTCTCCATACAGGTAATGCCTCCAAATCTTAAGTGCAAATACCACAGCAGCTAGCTCTAAGTCATGGACAGGATAGTTAACCTCATGTTGCTTCAATTGCCTTGATGAATAGGCTATCACTTTCTCATTCTGCATTAATACGCAGCCTAGACCGATTCCAGATGCATCAGTGTAGACTGAGAATCCCGCGCCTTCTACTGGTAATGCGAGGACAGGTGCAGATGTCAACAATTGCTTGAGTGTCTGAAAGCTCTTCTCGCACTCCTTGCTCCAGACATATGGGTTTTCCTTCTGCGTAAGATGCGTAAGAGGTACAGCTATCTTGGAGAAGTCTTTTATGAACCGTCTGTAATATCCAGCCAATCCAAGAAAGCTTCTGATCTCGGTGACATTGGTCGGCCTTTCCCAGTTCAGCACAGCTTCTACCTTGGAAGGGTCGACAGCGATACCATCCTTGGAAATGACATGGCCTAGGAACGACACCTCCTCGAGCCAGAATTCACACTTGCTCAATTTTGCGTAGAGTTGGTTGTTCCGCAAGATTTGCAGAGCGATCCTCAGATGCTCCTCGTGCTCTTCCTTGGTCTTGGAGTATATGAGAATATCATCAATGAATACCACGATGAACTTGTCGAGGTAGGGCCGGTAGATGCTGTTCATTAATTGCATAAAAGCTGCAGGAGCATTGGTTAGTCCAAAAGGCATGACTACAAATTCGTAATGACCGTACCTGCACCTGAAAGCTGTCTTGTAGATATCTGCATCTTTAATCCTCATTTGATGATATCCCGATCTAAGGTCAATCTTAGAAAAGTACTTTGCTCCTGATATCTGATCAAATAGTTCATCGACACGCGGCAGAGGGTACTTGTTCTTGATAGTGAGATTGTTCAACTGCCTGTAATCGATGCATAACCTCATGGATCCGTCCTTCTTCTTGACGAACAGTACTGGTGCTCCCCAAGGAGAAGTACTTGGCCTAATGAAACCCTTTTTTAGAAGTTCCATCAATTACTCTTTCAACTCTTTCAATTCAGCAGGGGACATCCTGTAGGGTTGGCGTGAAACCGGTGCAGCTCCAGGTACAAGATCAATTGAGAAATTTACATCTCTCTCGGGTGGAATGCCTGGCAGCTCATCGGGAAACACGTCTGGATATTCTTGCACTATGTGGATGTCTGATATCTTAGTTGCTTTCTTCTCAACTACAATTGCGGCGAGAAATGCCACACAACCCTTTCTTATCATGTTATGTGTCTTTATAGCAGAGACGAGAGACAAGTGCCTCTTGTGTCTACGTCCTGTGAAGATCAACTTAGGGAATTCACTAAAAGAAAATTTCCCTCTTCTACAATCCACGATAGCCCCATACGTGGATAGCCAATCGGCTCCCAAAATGACATCGTAGCCCTCCATAGGCATACAGATCAAGTCAGCTCTAAGGTTAAGTTCACCAACCTTAACATCAGCTAAAGGAAAGTATTTGTTGAGTTGAGCCTTTTCTCCCAGTGGTGTTGTGACAGATAATTCAAATGTCATAGATGCAGGTTTCTCATTTAGGGTATCAGCAAATGCCTGTGATATAAATGTTGGCCCTTTTGGTACGGCAGCAAGCCAACCTAGAGGGGGGGTGAATAGGTTTTTCTGAAATCTGAAATAGAATCTTAAACACAGAAAATAACACTTGAAAGCTTGGTTAGTTCAGTGTGATAGAGAGTGCAGTGCGGAAGCAAATAAACAATCACACAAGGACACAGGAGATTTATCCTGGTTCGGCCCTTCCCACATGGAAGTCCTACGTCCAGTCCCCAAGCAAACTCTTGGGATTTCACTAACCAAGGGTACAGTCCCCCTTATGGACCTTACAACACCCTGGATCCCCCACCAGGTCTTCTTCTCTTTCCCGGGCAAGAAGGCAGCCCACTTCTCTTACAGGTAAAGAAGCCAACCTCCTGGAACAAACCCCAGTGCGGTTTTGCTAGACACAAACCCCTAGCTGGGTTAACAACTGGTACAAACCCCAGTTAGGTTCTGCTAGACACCAACCCCTAGCTGGGTTAACAACTGGTACAAACCCCAGTTAGGTTCTGCTAGACACCAACCCTAGCTGGGTTAACAACTGTATACAGTCCTACAGCTGGACACAGATCTTTCTTAGAAAGATCAGACTGAGAGACCTTACAAGATGAACACTCATGTAAAGCTCACAGTCCCAAACTCTCCCCAGATATACAATGAGCTCGGAGAGAAACAGAAGAGAGAAAAGAAGACAGAAAGCTCGGAAGCTTGAATGCTTGAGACGCTTGATTGCTTCTTCTTGGCTCGGGCTCTTTCTCTCTTTCCTTGAGTGTATGTGGCGTGAAGGTGCTTCTCACAGATGTACACTCCTTCAAAGATATTCAAGAAAAGGCTCTTATGTTCTTCAGCAATGCTCCATCTTTTATATTGAGCAGCTTTAGAATAGATCCGTTGAAGAGATCCGTTGGAGTTCTAGTCGTTGCTCATCTCCTCTTCATTTGTCTTAATCAGACTCCGATGGTCTTCGATGTCTGTGAGCATAGAAGAGAGTGTTAGCATAAAAGAGTGTTTATGATAAACGATGCATGGTACTGTGCTTCTGCTAACATACTGAAAATAGAGGTCATATCTTTTTGACAAGACTCTGAAATATGCATGCAGCTTTTTGTCAGAAGATATTTGACTTTTCATTTAAGCGCCAGGCATATTTGAAATATAAAGGCAATCTGTGTTTGAACAGAATCCATGAAGAAATCGTTATGAGCATGACTTATGAAATCGTTATGGCATCGACTTCTTGCGCTTTACAGAAGAAATCGTTGCGAACACTTATGAAATCGTTATGGCATCGACTTCTTGCGCTTTACAGAAGAAATCGTTGCGAACACTTATGAAATCGTTATGGCATCGACTTCTTGCGCTTTACAGAAGAAATCGTTGCGAACACTTATGAAATCGTTATGGCATCGACTTCTTGGAAAATCATTTCGGTCACTTAAGGAATCGTTATGGGAACGACTTCTTATCAAATCAATACGCTCAAAGAAGAAATCGTTATGGCCACTTATCAAATCGTTATGGCATCGACTTCTTAGCAAATCGTTGCGGCGCTTGATACTTTGGCACTTTAAACAGAAATCGATGTATATTGATTAAACATCGATTTTATCATTTTAGTGCGCCAAATATTGCATCAATGAAAGACTTAGCATTTTGCTATGGATTGATGCGACACAGATGAAACAAAAATATTCATTATGTTATCATCATAAGTTTTGTTATCACCAAAATACAAGAACAAATAGAGAGTGGTTCAACAATAAACGAATGCGTAGCGCCAATATCGAACAAAAACAAATGCTGAATGAGAAAAGACTGGTAGTGTACCTTCCACCACGCCACCTTCCTCGGTGGTCTCTACCTCTTGCAGGGCTTGAAGTCTGCCTGGCTTCTTTGGTCCCGCAAGACGCTTCTCATTTTCTTTCAGTAATGGGCATTCAGGGATCCGATGCTCTCGGCTCCCACAGCAAAGGCATGCACCTACCTTCCTCCAGCATTCTTCTGTCGTGTGACCAAGCTTGTCACAGTGCTTGCATCTGGGCTTGTTGTTTGGGGCAGTAGTAGGAGTAGGGACTTTGGGCTTTCGCTCTTGGCTTGGCCCATCAGTGATACTTAACGGCATTTTCTTGCCGTTAGTAGGCTTGCTCGGTGCTCCGGAAGATTGCTCTTTCCTGAACATTCTACCCTTGATGCGTTCAGTGAGTTCAGTCGCATCTTCCAGGCATTGTGCTCTCCTGACCATTTCTGGATAGGTCTGAATATCAAATGGTGCCATCTGTGTAATATATGCGGGTCTAAGCCCGTTGAGGAATCTCTTCGCCTTCATCCTCTGGGTACCAACCAGATGATTGGCGTAGCGAGCCAATCGAGAGAACTGTGCCTCATATTTAGCAACCGTTAGGTTTCTCTGTTTCAGAGCGGCGAACTCGGCGGCTTTCCTTTCTTGAACTCTTTCTGAAAAATATTTGGAGTTGAATTGCTCCTTAAACTCATTCCACGTAAACTGAGCATCTTCCCGTGTGGCCTCAATGGACTCCCACCACGCACGGGCGTCCCTTCAAGCTGGAATGTGGCAAGTAAAAGCTTATCTCCATCCGCGCATTGCATGACACGGAAGAGGCGCTCAATCTCCTTGAGCCAGTTCTCGGCCTCATCAGGGTCTGTGGTACCACTGAATCGAGGCGGATTCAGGTTGCGGAAATTTCTATGTAAATCACCAGCTGCTCGGTTGTTGTTATTGTTGTTGTTGGCTCCGGCAGCCTGAAGTAAAGCTTGGGTAAGCTGTTGTATAGTGTGTTGCATATCACGGAGTTGAGCACGCTCCGCTGCCATTGTTGATGTTAAGTTCTTTCAAAAGAGAATTTAAAATGTAAGTCGTTGGGTTTGCACTAAGTTCGTGCGTGTGTGAGTTTATTTTATCTCATTACCCACGGTTCTACCCATCTCTCATAGGTATGGAATTAGACTCTAAGTCAAGTCAGGTCAAACCTAGATCATCCTATACTTAAGAATAACCTAGGCTCTGATACCACAAAACTGTAACGCCCCGACGCGGAATATCGGAGCGGGATTACAGTTATTAAATAGTACAGAGCGAGAAATAAATAACAAACCATTGCACAATTGGATAACACCAAATAAACTCCAATTTCATTAATAATTCTCCAGTCATCATTACATCATCGTATCAGAGCCAAAACTAGGGCCCAGAGTACTTTATTCAAAATCAAAATATTACATTATGACTAATTGACTTACTAACTCATAACTACACTAACTACTACTAGATAGCACTGGTGGCTGAATGGTCACTCTTGAGCATCTCCCTCAGTCCCGTCCTCGTATGTGTGGTCGTCTCCATCTGACTCACCTGAACACATTAAATAAATACGCAGGATGAGCGAATGACGCCCAGTAGGACTTAATATCTCATGAACACAAGCATGCTTTAAATAATTAATGTCTTAATGGCAGGTTAACTAGAGAGTCAAGTCATGTAGAGCATGTCACGATAACGAGAGAACAATTGCAACTGGCACAGGGAAATAGTACAACGAGAACGACAATAGAATGGCCATGTAACGATATAACATGTAAATTGCACAACGGTGCACTAGTAACGATCACGCTTGCACTTGTAGAGATAGCACTTTGATTGTCATAGATTAATCTAGATAGTAAAATGGCGCTGGATGCATGCCGTAACACATCCTATGATCATTTTAACTCCTATGGGCACTGGCACTTTTCGGGCGCTCCTCCCAGGACCTGATCGGGACCTATTGCGCTGGCATCAGTCATTTCTTTTATCTTAGACAATCACACGAATGGCCAATAGAGTACCAAGAAAAGATAAGAGAGTACTAGACGAGATAGATGAGAGTGTAGAGAGAACGTGAACAGATGAGAGAAAAGAGACTGTAGATGAGATAGGGACAATTTCGTAAAACAACGTGAAACTTCGATAGTAACGGTTGCACAGCACCAGGTCGGGTACCGGCAGTCTGGTAGAAGTCACAACCGCCCCTTAGCCGTGCTGTGTACACGGGTCAGGTGGTCCGATGTGAACTCAAGACGAGAAGGAACACTAAGGCTTGGATCGTACTGATCCCTAAGGTGTAACAGGTTTTGAGGTACAACCAGCTCGTTGACTAAGGACGTGCGCCAAAGCCAAGAAGACTTACGGAGGTCTTGACAAGGAGTCCCTGGTCCAGTCGAGAGTATTCTCGGTGGAGAGGTGGTCCAAGTCAAGAGAAAGTGTGTAAAAACGGATCCGTCGTGCCTCGAGTGCTCGAAGGCCGAGGGAAAACGATAACGGTAGATAAAATGCACGAGTAAAAACGGAAACAATTGTATTTAACAAAATAGGGTAATTTAGTCATTTATTTCGATAATTTACCGAATATATTATTGCATAATTTACCGGGGTCAATTGGCATTTAATAATGTTGTGTGTGTGTGTAAGTGTAAAGAAATCTTGAGGATATGACAAGTCGTGCAAATGTCATTTTAAATAATTAGATTTATATCATTAATGTCATTTATTAATTTACCAAGTCGAATTAACTATAACATTAGTTATTCATGGCTAATTAAAGGGTATATAGCTTAAACAACATGGTATATGCACAATTTTCAATTTTGGCTGATTTCTTGAAAACGCGGCGGACCTACCCGTCGCGTTTCAAGTCGCGACAGGGCGGTCGGGTGCGACACGGGGCCTGGCCGGTCTGACCCGGTCCGGGGTGAATCGCAACGGCCCGTGCCGCCGCGTTCTTGACGCGACGCCATCGGCCGGCGCGACCCCACTGTTATCGCGGCGGGTCGCGCCGTCGCGATAACAGGTGGGCTTGCTCTTTTTCCTTTTTCCAGGGCGAGCCCTCTGTGATACATGGACGTTCTAAATTACATATAAAATAGTATGGTGATCCAAAAAGTACGAAATCAGTTCTAAACGAAAGTAGACATGTATATCTATCAACATGCACGATTAATTTGAAAATAGACAAGGTTTAGACATGTATTGATCAGGTTACTTTTTGGTAACCTAAACAAGCGCAGTCAGTGTTCCACGAATTATTCAGGGATGAATACATGATGAAAAATTACGAAACTAGCGTCGTTTGAAAGCTAACACGATGTAGTATTTTATAGAATTTTGTCATGGCATGATATCAAATATGCACGATGTTTAAAGGTCAACATGAAGAGTCGGATACAGGCAATAGACAGAGATTCAAAGATTTAATTCTCCCACATGGGAGATCGAAATCGAGCAAGACCAGGGGCGTTTGAAAGCTAGTATCATTTAGTATAACTAAGAATTTTATCATGGCATGGGAACAAGTACATATTGGGAATTAGAGAAAACATGAGACATCATTTCATGAGAACAGCAGAATTTTACGAATTAAATTCGTCCAAATGGATGAACAAAATACAACGAAATTATAGGGCTTTTGAAGAGGTACATGAATACTACCTAGGGTAATTATTTCACGATTTGTGCTTGAGAGATTGCCTACCTTTTGTCGAGTCAAAGAAAACCCTAGGTTGAAGACGAAAAACGGGAAAACCTTCTTGCTCCAAGCCTTCTCCTCCTTGCTCCTTGGTCTCCAACCTTTCTCCTCCTTCTCTAGGGTTCCAGCCACGAAAATGGGGAGATAGGGAGGAGATTTGAAGTGTTTAAGCTTCCTATAGAGTCCATACAACCCCAAACTCTTCTCTCCTCCTTTAATTACGAAAATTCCACATTTTTCTCTCTATTTTCTCTCATTTATCCATCTAATGGGTAGGGGAGAGTTTAATTTCGTGGTTAATGAGTTAGGATGGGTTTAGGACTCTTTATTTAGATATATAAGGGTTATTTAACATTTATCTTAACCCTTTACTATTTATTAATTATTTAGATACGAATTTCATTAATTTAATTCTCATTCCAACATGGGCTATCTCTATTTGGGCCAATTCCATTGGGTTTGGGTTATTAGAGTAACCCATTACTAATTTAATTTAATAGGGATTTCTTTAATTCCCATTTATACAATGCATTCTCCCTTTATTCCACTTAAATCAATTTATTTCATTTATTTAAATAAAAATTATTTTATTTAGATTTTAAAAATCCAGGGTGCTACAGTAAAGGTGGCGCCTTCTGGCCATGCGCCCTTTCCTGTATCATAAGTACATTCAGGAATAACCCAATTCCTTAACTGCGGCCTCACAGTAGTACTCATTTAGGTGGGCTTCTCCAAGGATGCACTGTTAACATCCTGCCTTACCAGGCTTGAACCCATTAAGAGTATACAACTCATCCTAATCTTGCAGTTATAGACACTATCTTTAGGATTCAGGGGAGGAACTCAGATATGAGATATCTAATAATTTAAGTGCCTACCAGTTCTCTCAATCAACTTGTTATTACCACATTGAACCTTCTTTGTAGGATCTCTACTCAGATAGGTTGGGTTGCTACTAAAGGAGAACTTCTGATGGGTTTTAGTCACATCCCCATCCTAAATTTCTGGACTTGAATTTTATTCAGTCCCTTAGTCAGAGGATCAGTTGTGTTGTCCTTGGTACCAACAAAATCCACAGCTATCACTCCCTGAGACACTAACTCCCTTACAGATTTCAATCTGAGTTGGATGTGTCTTCTTTCTTTCTGATTATATTTTGAACTTTTGATCTTGGCAATTGTAGTCATATTATCACAATGCACAGAGATGGCAGGTATAGGCTTACTCATCAAGGGAAGTTCAAAAACAAGACCCCTGATCCATTCAGCCTCCATACCAGTAGTGTCCAAAGCACACAGCTCAGCCTCAAAAGTAGACCGAGACAAGATGGTTTGCTTAGTCGACCTCCAGGCGACAGCACCACCTCCCAGGGTAAAGGCATACCCTGTGACACCATTACTCCCTGAGTTTTCAGCTATCCAGCTTGCATCACTATATCCTTCAAGGACAACAAGGAATTTCCCAAAATGTAAGCCTAGAGTCATAGTACCTTTCAGGTACCTCAACACTCTATCCAAACCTTCCCAGTGAGTATGGTCAGGACAGCTAGTGTATCTACTGAGTTTAGACACTGCATATGAAATGTCAGGTCTAGTACAGTTTGCAAGATACATTAAGCTTCCTATTACTTGGGAATACCGTAATTGAGACACATGAATCCTATTCTTATTCTTGTAGAAAACTCTAGAAGGATCATAGGGTGTAGAGACAGCTTTGCAATTCTGATAGCTAAATTTCTCTAACACTTTCTCAATATAATGAGACTGAGAAATAGCTATCCCTTCAGCTGATCTGGTCAGCTTTAGTCCCAGAATTACACTAGCTTCACCTATATCCTTCATCTCAAAGTTTCTACTCAAGAATGATTTAGTCTCAATTATCATTCCCAAATTGTTGCCAAATAACAAAATATCATCTACATACAGACATAGGACAACACAATCATCACCATCTATCTTGTAGTAAACACATTTATCAGACTCATTGACATTAAAGCCAAATGACATGATAGTCATGTCAAATTTTTCATGCCATTGCTTAGGGGCTTGTTTCAATCCATATAAGGATTTAACAAGTCTACAAACTTTGTTTCCACTACCAGGTGCTGTAAACCCTTCAGGTTGATCCATATAGATCTCTTCATCAAGATCACCATTAAGGAAGGCAGTCTTCACATCTATTTGATGGATGGTCAGATCATATATGGAAGCCAAAGTAATCAGTACCCAAATTGTGGTAATTCTGGTTACAGGGGAATATGTATCAAAATAGTCTATCCCCTCCATCTGTTTGAACCCCTTAGCAACTAACCTAGCTTTAAACTTGTCAATGGTCCCATCAGGATTTAACTTCTTCTTAAAGACCCATTTGCATCCAATGGTCTTAGAACCAGGAGGAGGGTCGACCAACTCCCAAGTGCCATTAGCAATTGTGGAATCCATTTCGCTCTTTATGGCTTCCTTCCAATGTCGTGCCTCAGGAGAGGCCATGGCATCCTTGAAGGTAGGAGGATCACCCTCGATTTGGAAAGCAATAAAATCACTTCCAAAATCCTTGACAATCTTTTGTCTTTTACTCCTTCTAGGTTCTACTTCCTCTTCCTGACTATCAGAATCAGGATGAGAGTTGGATGCACTTGCCCCCACATTTGTCATCATTTCCACATGATCTGGAATGGATGAAGATGTGGATGGCTCAGCCTCAGAAGACACAGATTGAGGTAAACCAATCTTCATGGGAAACACATTCTCAAAGAATGTAGCATCACGAAACTCAACTATAGTGTTAACATCTATGTCAGGAATCTCATACTTAATCACTAGAAACCTGTATGCATAGTTGTTTTCAGCATAGCCTAGAAAGATCGTGTCAACTGTTTTAGGTCCCAGCTTTTTCCTTTTGTGTTTAGGGACAAGTGCCTTAGCTAGGCACCCCACACTTTAAGGTATTCAAGCTAGACTTTTTATTTCTCCACAGTTCATATGGACTATTATCTTTATGTTTCAGGGGAACATAATTCAGAATACGGCAAGCCGTATTCAATGCTTCCCCCCACATATAGTTAGGCAGTCCTGAACTCTGCAGGAGAGAGTTGACCATGTCTATGAATACACGATTCTTTCGTTCAGCTATCCCATTAGACTGTGGTGAATAGGGGGCAGTTGTCTCATGAATGATGCCATTGTCTTGGCAGTATTCACTAAACTAGTTGGAGGTATATTCTCCACCCCTATCAGACCTCAACCTCTTAAGCACCCGACCTGTTTGTGTTTCTGCTTCTTTCTTAAAGATGATAAACTTTTGTAAAGCCTCATCCTTAGACTTAAGCAAATACACATAGCAGTATCTACTACAGTCATCTATAAAGGTAATAAAATACTTTCTATGATCCCTAGTCAATATGCCATTAAATTCACAGATATCAGAATGCACAAGATCCAGAATTTTGAATCTCTCACTACAGACTTAAACGGATTTTTGGGCTGTTTAGCCTGTACACAGATATCACACCTTTTAGAATTATCAATAGCATAATTAGGAATCAATTTCAGGTTCATCATTCGTTTCAAAGAATTGAAATTAATATGTCCTAAACGTCCATGCCATAAATTAGATGAATCAACGACATTATATGCCACAGAAACAAATGTAGAAACAACATCAATATCTAAACTTTTATTAATCACATGGTTCACATACACTTTAAACAACCCATCAGATAAATAACATTTACCAATAAAGTTTTCTGACACAAAATAACAACTTTATTACATTTAAAGTTCAACTCATAACCCTCCCTAACCAACCTAGAACCTGATAAAATATTCCTCCTAACACTAGGAACATGGTGCACACTGTGAAGAGACAGCACACGTCCTGAAGTAAACTTCAGATCCACGCGTCCAATTCCCACCACGGTAGCAGTGCTGCCATTACCCATCGTCACGGAGCAATCACTGGTGGCCTGATAAGACACAAAGTTAGCCCTGTCAGCACATAAATGTACATTGGCTCCAGTGTCTACTAACCACTCATTAGGTTCATAAATAGTAAATAGCTGAGGGTTTAGAGAAACATACGTGTCACCAGAAGAGTCCCCACCGGTCACTACATTGACCTGAGCTGGATTTTCAACAGTCTTATGGGTCAACTTTTCTTTCCGTTTAGGGCAATCCCCACGGAAGTGACCCTTTTGACCACACACCCAGCATTCTCCAGACTTCTTCTTCTTCTGAATTTTTCCTTTGGGTTTCATTTGTGTAGTTGAACCTGTCTTGGGTTTGCCTTTGACTTCTTTGTTCTTATATTTTACCATAAGGTTTGCACTAGCTTCCACAGGCATCCCTAGTTTCTCCTTTCTATGCTCCTCTTCAATGGCAATGGCTCTCATCAAGTCATCAAGAGAAATAGATCACTTTATATGTTTGAGAGCCATTCCAAAGTCCTGACAGGTCTTTGGAAATTTCTCAATTATGCACATGACTTGAAATTTTTCAGGGAGTTTCATATCACCCTCTGCCAAGCCGTGGATCATAAGGAGAAACTCATGTGCCTATTCGGCTACAGATCTGTCCTCCAACATGTGAAACTTAAGGAACTTGCCGACGGAATACTTTTCCAGACCTTGGTCCTCGGTTTTGTATTTCGGTCAAGTTCAACCCATAGTGCCTTCGAGGTTAGGAATGTAGAAGAACTATAGACATCAAACAGGACATCTGACAGTGCAGTCAGTATGCACCCATGTCCAAGTCTATCTTTCTCCTTCCATTCCTCAGCCTTTGCTGCACTTGCAGAATTGCCTCAATCACGTTAGGGGGATCAGACTCTATAACCGAGATCAACCCAATCATTGTGAACCAAATCTTCATCCGTTGTTGCCAACGTTTGAAGTGTTGCCCTGCAAATTTCGCAGGCATACCAGATATGTCCACTTTCGGGCTAAACGATGAGGATGAAGCCATGATCATACTTTCTCTAAGACTGTTGTTAAAACAGTGGGATAATGGCATCGAACATGGTAATTCAGCAACATGTAAATCAGTGCAAACCACATGGTAAACACAATAAAAAGTAACAAGTACATAGGCGCATCCCAAAAACAGAAATATAACATGAGATTATAGATAATAAGCATGGTGATTACAGCAAAATGAAAGCGCAAAAGGCGACTGTGGAGGCGTTCCATAATGGAACTCGCCTTAGAGAAAGTATCGCCCCCACTATACGGTGCGATGAGGTCCGACGACCTTCTCCCAGGGTACAACCATGAGACACGGAATCGTTCTCGCACAAGAGCGATTCCGTAAGGCGAAAGCTATGTATATAAAACTGAATCCTCAACAAGAAGTTAGGGCAGAAAGCATGCACCGAACACCAAACGAGAGCGTTCGACGATGACCACAGCGGCCCGCACACCGGGAGGGACAGCGCACCAGAGCGGGGAAGCGGCCGGCGGCGACCTCGTTGAGTAGCAGTCCGACGCAGGGAGAGGGCGAGAGAGAGAGCAGCAGCCAGCGAGCGGTTCCTCAGCGCAGGAGAGTCAACAGGCGTATCAAATGTCGGTAACCGCGATTAGGGATAACTAATCGGTATATGAAACACCTCACGCCCGCAGAAGCCAAGACTATGGGCCGGTTAAGGAAGCAGGCCCAAACAAGCCCAATCTCTCCAAGAAAGGAGGAAAACGCAAAATAAGAAGCAAAAGGTTTCGAGGCAAGCCGACATGACCACGCCATCACACGCGCGTGCCCGGCTGATATGGTCTAGCATACCTCCATCTTTATCTATAAGACATAGTCTCATAAACACTTAAGGTTATGAAGCCCTACATATCCTTAGAGATTTCTCATGTGGGACTAAAGTCCTCACATAAGAGACAAGGCTTGCACACCTTTTTATGCACCTTTTTACTTTATCAAACTTTTGTGTTCCTTTATCCCTTTCTTAAAATTGCCCTCATATAACCACTATTTACCCAACAAGAAGTGCTCACCATGGGGAGAGATAAGATTGCAGGGAGAGAGAGAGAGAGAGGGAGGTTCATAGAGATCGTGTTGTTAATGTGCAGTGCTTAGGATCTTAAGAAAATCAAGTCGTAATATATATACATATATATATATATTTTAGATGACTTAATTAAAACTCTAAATTTTGGAAGTCAAAATTAGAAAAAATAGGATTATGAATTCTCTTAATTTTAGATAAATTTTGACACATGCCTTGAAATTTCAATGTTTGTGTATGATTGTATAAATGAAATGACTATTAAGTGGTTGTTTATGATTGTAAAAAGTGGGTAAGTTAAGGTGAGTTTGTGTAATTATACTGAATCAATGTAAGTTGTAGAGAAAGCGTGTAAGTTACACTGAGTTAATTTAAAATGTAGAGAAAGTGTGTAAGCTACATTGAATCAATGTAAGTTACATTGAAATTATATAAGTTATATTGAATTAACTAGTGTAAGTTACACTAAAAGTGTGTAAGATGCATTGAATTAGTGAGCTACAGTGAATTTGTGTAAATTACATTGAATTACGGTAAGCTGTAGAGAAATTATGTAATTAAGCTACATTAAAATTGTGTAAGTTACTGAATCATGTTGAGTAACTGAATATGAGCTACACCGAATTATGACTAACTTCAACTTATGACTAGAACTTCAACTTATGAGTAACTTCGACTTATGATCGAACTTCGACTTATGACTAGAATTTCGACTTACGAGTAACTTCGACTTATGGAAAACTTCGACTTATGGCTAACTTCGACTTATGAATAATTTCGACATATGACTAGAACTTCAACTTATGACTAATTTCAATTTATGAGTAATTTTGACTTATGATGTAAGTTACAGTGAATCAGTCTAAGTTACATTAAAGTTGTGTAAGTGTCAATGAATTAGTGTAAGCTACACTGAAAGTCTATAAATTACATTGAATGTGTGTAAGTTGCAGAGAATATGTGTAAGCTATACTGAAATTGTGCAAGTTACATTGCAATCATGTAAGTTACATTTACTTAGTGTAAGTTGTTGAGAAAGTGTGTAAGTAAGCTACACTAAAAGTATGTAAGTTATTGAATTAGTGTAAGTTACATTGAAATTATGTAAGTGTCATTGAATTAGTGTAAGTTGCAGAGAATGTGTGTAACCTACACAAACTGAATTATGTTTAAGTTACAAGTGATGTATGTACCACCTTGAGTGCGACGAGTCATTGCCTGTCTCGCCATCGTCTTTTGCTGGCTCTCCTGCACCACCTTCTGAATTCAAAATATGAATTGTTCAGAATTAATAGTTCAACTGTTAATAATTAACCAAATTAATATTCATGAAATTTAAACCACTTCTAAAATATGTCTTGTTTGTCTCAGGGTATTACTATCATTAACTAATTTAATAACAAAAAATAATTCTATTTGTTTTAAATAATTTAAAATACACTATCTTCTTAAAACATTAATTTCAAGATGAGATGATTTTTTTCAAATTTCATACATATGTCAAAATTTATTTAAAATTAGTAAGATTCATAATTCTTTTTTAGAATTTTTAACCCCCAAAATTTAAAATTTTAATCAAATCATCTAAATAAGAGTATATATACAAAATCAAATTATTAAAGTCCCTGCACAAATATATAGTGACTTTCTTCTTCACCTGTCCCTCTCTCTCTCTCTCTTCTCTCTCTCTCTCTCTCCACACATCTCCTGAGGTGCGTCTCTCTTTCTCCCCCCACTTTTTCTCTCCTTCCACCAACGTACACTTCTCCCCCCTACACACTTCTCTCTCCCCCATCTGCACTTTTCTCTCTCTCCCACTGTGCTTCTCTCTCACATTATTATCACTCTCTCTTCCAAGCTCTCTTTCTCTTTTGTGTGCCCTCTTTCTCTCTCTCCACTGCATTACTATCTCTTTCTCCTCCATTGCTGCTCTATCTATTTCTTTCCCTCTCTTGCCGCAACGATGCTGTGTAGTGACGAGATGGATGTCGGCGCTAGGAGCAGACTTGGCTCCCTCTCTCTTTTCTCTCCATAGGATGGGTGACATGGTATAAAAATAATAAAATATAAAGAAGATGTGCTGTACAATTGGCAAAAAGTAGGCATAGTTTTGTAAATAAATTTGGGGTGGGCATATTTGGATAAATATTTATTAAAATAATATTATTCAAAAAATCCCTTATTTTATTTCATAAATGTGCGACCACTAATGGTACTAAGAAATATCATGATTAGATGCATGTTAGTCCCTGCATATATCGTTAATTGTCAATTAGTCCCTATAATCTAACTATTGTCATAAAAGTCCCTTAAAGCATCTAACTCTTCCGAAAAAGTCCACCTTGTTTGAGAATATTAAGAAAAATAGATATTCGATGGAATATTTCATCCTCCCGTTAGACACATTTCTGAAATCCCTAGACTAACCTCATCTTCATCCTCACCCCTTTCGTTACAATAGAGAACCTTTACACCCCTCATCACCCCACTCGTCATCATCTCACTCACTAGCCATTCGTCGATCGTCTCTAGTACCTAGGTTTCCGCAAGGTCACCTCACACCATGTGGTGTCTTGTCATTGAGTGTTCCCTCTTTCAGAAACCAAACTACATCCAAAAAACCCATCCACCGCTATAGCTACCTATCATTTGCTACTCTCCGAGAAACCCAATAGTAGTAGCTCTGGAGGGGGAGAAGGACGTGAGGTGAATAGAGGGAGGTTGTTACTCACCAGCTCCGTCAGGTCCTTCAAGTAGGTAGCCATCTACTCCTTGACGTAACCCTCTAGCACCCTGTCAAGGCTATAATGACCCTCCTTATACCGGTACGATTATACCAATCCACGTCGGTATAACGAACGTTATCACAGTGGGACATTGACCCAACACTAAACACTAGGCTGAGATGTACACAAATACAGCGGAATAATAAGAAGTCTATTCTCATTCCATCATCATCATTAAATATCCACAGTCCATATAGCATTTTAAAGAAAAGCTAAAGTCCACATAATTGAAATTTTAAATCAAATTACATTGTCTAAATGAGATACATCACTTATTCATTACATACTTATGAAAAGGAAAATACAATGAAGAGATCTCCACAACACAAGCTACTTCTCGCGCTTGTAGTCGCTCCTAACAATCTCCTCAGAAGATGTGGAGACACCTGCACCTGTACGCCGAAGCAAGAATGAGTCTAAATAGTCCTAACAAGCAAACCATGAACACAACCATACACATACCTTTTACACATGTTACCCTTTTTACTAAGGAGAAATACTATTGCATGCTTTAAACGATTAATTTTACTATACATTGAAATCCATACAAATAGAAGTGCATGGTCCATGTTCCATATCAAATAAACAACTAAACATGAAATCTTATGACATGTATCTTACACCTTTTATTCAACATGCTTTCAAATTTTAAATCTCATTCAAATCATTAAGTAACTACACGTAATTTAAGCATGGATTTGCACAAAATAAATAACATACCTATCATGGATTCTATTCATTTTTCACATGCATCTAATATTAATATACATATATTTTGCTTGTTGTTTTAACATGAATTAAACATTCATATGGATTTACACTTATTCACATGCTAACACATTTACTTAATAGTTTCTCATTGCACACATTTCACATTTCACATTTTACACTTAGTTGCCGTGACATATAGTCCAAACCACCACTAGAAGGATACACATATACACATTCACATACATATCACCTAGGCAAAACAGCGATGATAGATCTTGGTTAACTGTGCAGAATCGGGATCGAAGCACTCTCCACCCTAACCAGTGGTACTTGTCCACCTCTAGGATTTCATCCTAATTGCCCATAGGATTTCACACACATTGAACCTTCTCGTAGGGACTTTACTACGGTATGGTTTCACAGCCCTCTATGGTAGTAGTGTCACTAATGGCATATTTACACATTAACACTTCACTATCCTTATTTACATTATTCACACAGGTTCCCATTTACAGAGGTTAATCTTACTGTTCATATTGACAAATGGTTATAGCAAGGATCTAATCATGCAGCAATTTACTGAATTATACATAATCACATTAAATATGCTCAAAATAAACAGTACAAATTTTTTATCACAGTCTATTCATAGGTTACTCATCACATATACAAAATTTTAGAATTTTCGAACTTGCACACTAATTTTCACAATTAAAATAGATATCATGCATTTTCACCGAGAATCTCATTCAACATGGTTTACATTCATACAGTCGGTTCTAGTAATTCAGAAACTTGAAAACAGTCATCATGCTGTGATGTAAAAATTATGAAGCCCTAACTCACCACAAAACTATTTTTACAAGATTAAACAGGGTCATTTTATGCTCATAGTTCATTTATAGAAATTTTAATAATTCACACAATTAACAGAAATTCGGTATCTCCTCATAATATGACCTACTCTCTGTACTAGACCACCTATAAAATTTACAGCATGCATAGATCATTACAAATATGTCCACAATCACACAATGTAGAAATTAGGGTTCTGTGAAACCCAGATAAACTCGACGGCACATAGGTGGCCGCCAAAAGGATTAACGGCATCATCTGTTGCCGCTGACTTTGGATCTAACGGCAACACATGTTGCCGTTAAGTTCCTTTCTGTAGAAACACAGACTGAACGTATGAATCTTTGTGAATGGGGGTTCCAGGACACGAGGAAAAATCTCAGAAATTCCTAGAACCTACTAGACATGGGTATGGACGATGTCCAATGGATACTTGCCTTTGAAAAAATCGTTAGATGAAATTATTTGCCGACGATGCTCTCCTCGACCAGTGCCAAGAAGCCCTCCAATCTCCCCTCAATCCGGCTTCTATGTTGATGAATGAATCATGCCGCAGTCGTGGAAGTTTTACAGATGAACCAAGTCCCTTCCAGTTGTGGTAGATTGCCGGAAGGAGCTTCTAATCACCAGATCCAATGTTTCAAAGTACAGGGTTCGCAACAAGCTTTTTAGGGTTTTCTCAAGAGCCAAAGGGACTCAATTTGGTCGAAGGAAGGTGTTTTATAAGCCAAGAGAAGTTGGGTACGCATTTAGGTAGGGTTTCTGACCGTTGGACGACGGTTTCCAAAAACTGGGGTGAAGAAATTGCAGACGTTTTCGGATCAGAAGCGCAACAAGTTCTGGGATATAGATGTCCACATAATTGGCCGCCTACCAGGGGTTAACGTCCATCGATCTGGACGCTGACATCCCCATGCACGTCTATGCATGTTGACGCCAACTAGTCTTTCGGCCAAAACACAGAAATGCAGCCTACTATGCACGCACTATGTACATACACATATATAATGTATCATATAAGCATCATATGTACATAATTAAATGAGCATACATACATATACAACCCTATTTAATTGTAATATGCATAAGAATACATACATATATATATATATATTTATTTATATGTACATAACCATACACACAAAGTATCTAAACATCACACAACCAAACATCTAAATAAGAGAGCAAAATTTGAGGGCCTTACAAAGGCCCTCCATACAAGTGTGCTGGCTAAGTGCGTTGCTCAACTAGGTCAGCATATCGGCAATGGGGACGAGGACATCGTTGGAGATGATGTTGAGGGAGCAAGTGAGTTGGTCGACAATGTGGTCAAGTAGGTCTAGGAAATCACCATAAGCTGAGTGGGCGAGCCAGTCCATCTTGATGTTGACGATGCCAAAAACATCATATAGGATGCGGCCCACGCATTACAACATCATGTTGATAGAGATGTGGACGAGGTCGCCCTCGGTGGCATCCATGGCCTTTTGGAAGTCCACGAGGGAGGTGATGCAAAGGCTGGGGTAGCAGACACAAGCCTTGGAGATGGCCTCACTAGACTTGCAGAGGTCGTCGGGCTCCTACGTGTGGGTGCACACAACGAAGGGCATGGAGAGGCTGCAACCCAAGAGGAGAAGCGAGGCTAAGAGGGAGCTAGTGCTTCAACTTTAAGAGAGTGTGGGTGTGGGAAGGGGGGTGGCGGATGAGGAGATCCCCCCCCCCTACAACACTTGAGAGAGAGAGAGAGAGAGAGAGAGAGAGAGAGAGAGAGAGAGAGAGAGAGAGAGAGAGAGAGAGAGAGAGAGAGAGAGAAGGGGGCGTCGAATGGGGGAGAACCCTCTCCAATGTTGAACTGTATGTGAGAAGAGAGAGAAAGAGAGTGGCTGAGAGCGGTCCAACACCGATGAGATATTTGAAGTAGGGTCTATTTTGGTCTTTTTGAAACCTATGGTCAACTTAATCTAGGTTGGGTTTAATTTCAACAGAAATAGCTGGGACTAATGTGTTTCAACGGCAATACTTTGAGAGACTTTTATAATAGTAGTTGGATTCTAAGGACTAATCAACAACTAATGATATTTGTAGGGACTAATATGCAAAAAGCACTTTTTCATTTATGCTCAAACAGTTGGGCGATTATACACATACAAGATTTTTTTCCAATTACACATGTAATATGTAATATGGATATCTTTGTAATTATGTTATAGGAATATCACCTTTATATAGTGACTAGTTAATATAACTTCAAAGGTGCTAAAAAAAGTTTAGTGGCTGAAAAGTGGTTATGTAATGTACATTGTTCGATCCCCATGACCTTAGAAAAATGTCGCTAGGACCTACAACTAGGAGAAAGTAGCTAGGTTCTCAAAGTTGTTCTTGGAAAAACCTATCTAACTCTTAAGTCAAGAAATGTGGGGAACATGGAAGCTGGGTGGAGAGAAGGGAGTCAAGTATTCTTGTGAGTAGTTTGAAAGTCCTAGAAGTGCCTTACCTCCTCCGATCTCCAAATTCCCTCTTGTAATCATGAGTTAGGGGTTCCCCTTATCCCTATCATCTTATTCCCTCTCCATGATTCCTAGATTTAGGGGTAGTTGGAGGCTCTCACAGGGACGAATCCACATGATTTTGTGACCAAAATGCGTCTCACAAGTTATGGATCACTACTCTATATGTATAGTCTAGTACCATTTTCTTTAATTTTTGATATGGGATAATTTGGTTCATTTCTTCCCCAGCCCGCATTCACAATAGTAACTCCACTTCACCAATAGCTCCACACTGACCCTGCCCCATCACTAGATAGCCCTTTCCATATACGCAAGTAACTCTTTTCTCATGCATGGCTCGTGACTGAGTCACTATACTTTTTGCCTTAGCTTAATGGCGTGGGGGGTGCCTTGTGGCTATTACCAAGCCCCAGAGTTGCAAGGGTATGCCAGGCAACTGGCATTGCCATGTTCTAACATGGCAAGGGGCATGCTTGGCTACAGTTGTAGCCATGCTCTAGCATCGTAGAGGCGAGCCTCGTTGAGACCCAAGAGGCTTCTCATTCATGTGGCTCCAAGAACTTGTCCTTGGCGATTGATGGATAGTCCTAAGATGACAGTCCCAATTGGGAGATGCTCTTGCCCTTTTTTGGTTCAAGTGTTAGGGCCTCTAAGTCCTCATTAATTGAGCTTTGGTGGGGCAGACCCACGCTCTTCTTTCTCCACAAGCCTGCTGCAGAGCATCAGGTGCTAATGGGCGGTCTACTAATCTTTCCCTAATATGTTAGTGCGAGTTAATAGGCTCTATTAGGCTACAACCATGTTTTCCCTCCTCACTTGCCTCACCACTCTCAAGTATGAATATGCTTGGGAGGAAATGTGGGGAGAATGACGACTACCATCCTAGGGCATGCCATGTCTACGGGGTCCTTTACATTACCCAACATCAGATGTTGTAGTAGATTAACAGTCGGGGGCTGTTGGTATTCCCCTCCTTTTAATGGATGGTGCTGTTGAAATGCACTGTCAAAGTGTTAAATTGGTAGGCGATTATTGGCTTGGGGTAATGTTGATTGCATGATGCAGATCACCACATAGACTGGAGATCAAGGGGTGTGGGTGATGCGTTGATTGGCAAACAATTGCTTCCTACAGATCATAATGGTGTGGATGCTGAGGGTGTGACATCAAGGGCTCAGAGGCCATGTGGCCCACCCTCAAGTTCCTTTAAGTAGGACTGTGGAGACACCCATCAACTGTACCCATCCCCTGCATATCACTGTGATTCCATTCGTCGATCATGTGCCTTCTTATCATTGTGGGTGCTTCTATCTTAGTTAAGGCCTCCCAATCCATGGACATTTGGTGTGGTGAGGAAGGGTAGAGAGAGCGAGTCAGAGTCTTCACAGGCTACCACGTCAGAAGTTTTTGTTGAACCACTCTTATATTTTATCATTTATTTTGGTGATAACAAAACTCATGATTAACTTAAATATCATGAATAAATTTAATATCATATTTTTTTCATAAATACAACATACTATGACACTATCGTTTCATGATTACATTGGAAAGCTAAATCGATTGTTGTTCAATGCATATCGATTATTGACTAAGTGCCACATCGATTAGAGAACAGAAGGCCACATCGATTACTATTTGTAAAGTCCACATCGATTATGTACGAATATCGATTATATTTAAACATCGATTACGTTCACATCGATTATGATTAAACATCAATTTTATTTAAACATCGATTATGATTAAACATCAATTATTCTTATACATCGATTATCTTTCACATCGATTACCTTAGGACATCGACTGTGTTCAAACATCAATTACACTTAAACATCGATTACATACATGGATTACATTCAAACATCAACTACACTCAGACATCGATTACATACATGGATTATATTGAAACATCGATTACACTTAAACATCGATTAAATATATGGATTACATTCAAACATCGACTACACTCAAACATCGATTACATACATGGATTATATTGAAACATCAATTACACTTAAACATCGATTACATACATGGATTACATTGTAACATCGATTGTCTTTCACATCGATTGCATTAGAACATTGATTGTTTCATTTAAACATCGATTACCTATATGAAACATTGATTGTATTTGAAACATCGATTACTATTATATTTAAACATCAATTGCCTCTACATTTCAAATGTTTCAAAATGTCTTTGGCGCCCAAATGAAAGTTCAAATGTACTTCATATGTTTAACTTATTATTTCTTTGACTAAAGATCTTTTTGCCTGTCTCATAGGATCTCTTCCTTCCTACAACAAAAGAAAAGCACCTACATTCTATTTCTAGCTATCTGCAGGAAATACAGACAAAAGGCAAAAAGAGGTATGAGCCACCTGACAAAAAACTCCATGAGTCAAATCATCTGCCTTGCATTTAATGTCTGTAGGTCCACCTCTACACACAGTCAACATCTTGGACTTGCTGCTGACATCCTTGGAAGTATGCACCAGCTAGAACATCTTCCTCCATTCCAAGTAGTCAATAGGCACAAGAAGAAAGCCGTTAGACTCAAAGGAAAGAAGATGAGCAACGGATCAGAGAGCTCCAATGGCCATCTGTCAACAGATATGTTCATAGCTACTCCATAAAAGGGAGAAACGAAAAGAAAAATAGGGGATAGAGAGCGAACCTGAAGATTATTCAAAGAGTGTATATCTAGTGAGCATCCAACTCCATACACACTCAAGCAAGAAAGGAAGAGAGCTCGAGCCCATTCAAGCTGAAGCATTCAAGCCATCTTCCTTCTTCCTCTCTTCTCTCTCTCTCTCTCTCTCTCTCTCTCTCTCTCTCTCTGTGTGTGTGTGTGTGTTGTGTGTGTGTGTGTGAGAGAGAGAGAGAGAGAGAGAGAGAGTTGGGGGTTTAGCCTAAGGTGAGTCTTGTCCTATAAACTCTTTCCTTCTTAGGCTCAGTCTCAGATCAAGCTTTTCATTGTTTTATCTAGAGCTTGATCTAGGAGCTTCAAGTTCTAGCTTTTGTGTTCAGAGGTGTTCCTCTTCAGTTGGAAGAGAAGGCTTGCAGTGCAAGCGTTCCCCTTGTGTTAAGGGAAGAACCGCACTGGGGTTTGTATCAGGAGGTTGGCTTCTTAACCTATAAGAGAAGTGGGTTGCCTTCTTGCCCAGGAAAAAGAAGAAGACCAACTGGGGTGTTGGGTGTTGCATGCCCCTTGTTTAAGGGAAGACCAATGTTACTTGGTGGTTAGTGAAATCTTAAGAGTTTGCTTGCTCCGCACCTTTAATTTCCTTGCACACGCTTATTTAGACTAACCAATTTTTTTCAAGTGGCGATTGTTGTTTCAGTTTTTTCAGATTACCTATTCACCCTCCCCCCCTCTAGGTTAGTCTTGCTGCCAACTAGGGCTGCAACCGGGTCAGGTTCAGAATCAGAAACATAGATTCTGATTCCGATTATGATAACCAAAATATAGTTCTGATTCCGATAAAATCAGAATGGTTAATTCCAATTCCGTTCTGATTCCGATAACATTACCGAAACCGAAATTTCGATAAGCTAAGGTGTTTACTATGGTTTTACCTTTTGAGTTTATGGATAATTTATCAGATAACTGATACCGATTCCGATTCTGATTCTGACTATTTTTTTTAATTCCGATTCCGATTCTGATAACTTATCGGATTATCCGATACCGATTCTGATAAGCTATCAGTATCAATTTTTAATTTTAAAATCGATAAATTTTATCAGAATTGGGTCGGAATATCGGTATATTGGGTTCCATTTGTAGCCCTATTGCCAACCGTAAGTGGGCCAACAATTTTGAGCACTCCTAGAGTCGTAGGAGCTCATTCTTGCCTTTGTTGGTCACCTCCTCGATTTGTGACATATCACAACCTGGAGGGCATGCATGAGGTTTACCTGATTCCTCACAAATTTGACATCATCTTCTCCCACGACAACCAATCCGTATACACCTCCTTGATTGTCACCCTGGTGATTCGAGACAGTGCTTTTGCCTCCATCCACAAGGTGAAGTAGTCAATGGGGATGATGACGAATTTTTTCCGCCCTTGTGCTTTAGGAAATGTCCCAAGGATGTCCACTCCTCACTGATCAAAAGGGTGCGACTCCACAAGAGAGTACAAAATAGTCATCGATTGATGATGTAAGTGTCTAAATTTTGGCACTAATTACATTGACAAAAGAAGTTGAGATAGTCCGGTTAGAGGGTAGGCCACTAATAATCTTGTCATAGTAGGCACTGAGTGAGAGCTCTTCCCTTAAGGTGGCTACCACATAAGCATTCGTGAACCTCTCTCATGGCTTGTCTAGACTCAATCAGGAATAAACACTTGAGGAGAGGTGTGACAAGCAGATGCCTATAGAGTTGGTTGTCCACGATTGTGAAGTGAACCACTTGGGTTCTTACGACCGTGCTTATATGTGGTCCTTGGGGAGATGCTGATGGCACAGGTGGTCCAAGATGATGAGACTAGTTGGACGATGCTCCCACCTGTCTTGGGCCGAGTTTAGGGGTCTTGGGTTCATAGTGAATTGGGTTCTGGTGGGGCTATGGATGTCAAAAAAAAAACCCTGAAAATTCGATTGTCCGCCTGATACGATCCATGATTGATCAGATAATACTCACATAATTAGGTGTGGATATAGATTCGGGTATTTTTAAATATATATTTAATATTCAGGTCATGTATGGATTTAGTGCAATCCATACCCGATCCGAACCCATTTTTAAGCAAGGAAATTACATGTTCCCAAGATTGGTTGTAGGTTCTTAAGCAAGGTAAATAAATACTTTTGAATTAAAACATGTTGCTTATTTTAAATTCACATATTTTTTATTTATTTTAATCACTTGGTATCCATGTTTGTTTGTCTTGGAGGGTAATTCATCTTTTTTAGATGAAAACAGATGTCAGCAGATATATTCGCACCCGTAATAGATATATTCATATTTGTACTTACGAAAATAATAGAGTTCCATTCAGATATGATATTTATAAAATTTTCACGAATATGATATAATATGGTCTACTCGAACCGAATCCATTCCATTTACATCTCTAGATGGGGTAGATTCTTGTCACGTCTTAACATTCAATATATCTATAAATGTCGTAATGTGAGTGAACATGATATTAAGAACAAATTGTGAAATCTTTCGGATAGAAATTGCTCGGGGTCTTTATCTAAATAACAATAATCAACTATCATTCCTCAAACTAGCGTAATTACATGATTTACAAACTATAACTCCAAGCACAGACACAACAAGAGTTGATCTCTCGACTCACAATTCCCAATATCCCGCCTTCTAGAGCTGTAGATTACCTAGGAAAAAGAGTAAGTATGAGCAATCTTGCCCAGTAGTATTTATCCTCAAGTGTAAATAAATTAAAGAAACATATATGAATTCAAAGAAATTGTTGATCTAACTAATAACAAGTAACAAGGTAAACGAAGAATTATATAAATTAGGAAATAAAAGATTTGAACCAGGATTAAGTGACAATGGCAAAATAAAATGATATACCAATGAACTGAGCTAGGATGATACATAGCAAGCATATAATGACCATTAATGAAATAGTAGAGCGTAAGTGTATGGACAATAGTTTAGAATAAAATAGAAAAATACATGTATAGAGATAGCCTGTCCATTCCATAAGCAAGCAATAAATATTCATGTCACAAAATAATTCATGAAAATATCGACCAATTTTTAGAATATAGTGGTGTTATGCCAAACACCATGTCGATCTATTATCGTTCCGCACTACTAGTAAACGAATTCGAGTGCTTCTCTTGGGACTAGACCTTACCTCATTTGTACATGCATTAGTTTAAAAGAGTCTAAATACCCAAAATTGTCATCCATTTCCATTTCTGATAAACATGTATACATGGTATTGGGGCACTCATCAAGAGTGGAATAAATTCTCGAAAACAATTATTATAAATTGCATTCCAAAAGGATCCAGAAGTATAAGAATCAAGAATTGGTGATTAGATGACTAAAGTTGTTTCAATGAAGTGTAATGTACAACAAAAAGGTTATCATGTTGGTGGAGTAGCTTTGGAACCCAAGAAAATAAGAAAGGCAGCTTGGTTGGACAGTTTAGAAGCTTACTGTCTAGGCATAGGTCGACCTTCTGATGGGTGTGTGTCGACCTGCTGAAGCAGTGTGTTGACACACTGAACAAAGTGTGTCGACCTACGATGGGAGTGTGTAGACACACTGAAGGGGGTGTGTTGACTTATGAGGAGAGTGTATTGACACACTCTTCAATCTTTTGCCATTGTAGAAAAATTGTCTTACTGGAACCCAGCCTATGTCGACATACTGATCACAGTGTGTTGACTTGTTGAACATACTAGTCCAGGGTTTTGGGAAGGGGTAGGTTGACCTGGGTCAAGTACAAGTCGACTTGCTCAAGGTTTTGGGGAGGGGTAGGTCGAACTCCTGATGGGGGCAGGTCGACCTGCCCTGTGCTTCCAAAACCTGTCCAGTGAGTATTTTTGTTCTAGTTAAGGCTATAAACAAGGGATTCAAGCTCCGGTTATATTCTAATATTGAATACTCATTATCTAAGATATAGAGAGGGTTTCTATGATCTACAAGGGCATTAATCAAGTGGTGTTCGAGACGAAGGAGAGAGGGAATAGGTGAAAATCTTTCTGTAAGTAAACAAACACCTTACTTCTCCTCTCCAAATAATAGAAAAGTCTGATTATTACCGATGCTGGCTTACCAATCGAACAAATGAGCTTAAAGGTAGGGAAAATAGAATAATCAACATGGTTTCAAAGTTCAAAATTTATCTGGCCCTTAACCTGGAGATCGAATAGCCGTTTTCTGCTTATTGATTGACCAAATCTAGTGACACATACCAGTATGGGTGGATTTCTCTTGTCGTTTAGAAAACAAATCAAAGTTTCTCGATCTAAGGTGTAGTCTTGTGCTCAAACCATACTAACAAGGAATTGGAATAGGTTTTCATGAGAGAAGTACATGTCCAAACGATGGTATCATAATTGAACAAAGGAGAGAGAAAGAGTGAATAATCCTACATAAGGTTTGTTAGTCTCTCTTTCATGCAGAACTTCTTCTCAGTTGGTAAATCCTTCTTCCTCCCCTCGAGCAAGCCTTCCCAACGGCTCAAACAACAACTCCAAGAAGCACGCGCAGAAAAATGCTATCGGAATTCGGAACCATGAGATGGGGTTTTTGTTCCTCTCAATCGAGGCTGCATGTAATGTACGTAGCATGAAGAGACTTCACATCTACTTAATTGGCAGAGTTTTTACCTGCCTTCAACACATAGGGTAGCTTTTTACTTCAAGGCTAAGGTTCTTAATTACGTAGCCCCTTTTGCCCTTCCGTAAGAAGGAAGAATGAGTTTACGAATATAAGATTTAATTCTCCAAGTATGTTTGAATATCTAATTTTGTCTTCAATTGTCTGTTTAAGTTGAGATTTCAATCATAGACTAATTAAAATATTTTACTAATTATGATGAATTTAGTTTACTTTTTTGAAATAAAATTTTTTTGGGTGAAAATTATCTTAAAAATTATCGAGTCGACTTAATCTCGATATCTCTGCACTAATAATTCTTAAATTTTCCATATTTAGAATCAATACATTTTTTTGAGAATTATGGTGGTGTTATATCTTAATTCTATTATTGAAATTTAATGGCGTTCTATCGGAGTGCGTACGTCAAAAGACAATACCGAGATTATATTAATAATGTAAAAATATCTCTAAATAAAGAGTAATTATGTTTCTGGTAAATATTTATATTTTTTATGAGGCTCAAAATCTTTTCTAATCTCCGATACTATATTATTATTTTAATATTAAATTTTAGAGTGTTGCATATTCACACTCTTCTTTCTTCACAAATCACTGCAGAGAATTGGGTGTCAGTGGACTGCGAGTATTATTTTTCTTCCCTAATAGATCTAGAGCAAGTAAATAGACTATGTTGGGGTGCACTAATATTCTCTCTCCTCAAGTAAGTACAAAAATGTACTTCAAATTTGAAGTTCTTTAAAAAAAAAACTGAAAGATGAGACATGGAGGAGGAGGTTCCATCAATAGAAAATTTTCATTCAACGAGTGAAACGAGCGAATATGAGTATGCTTGTCTTGCCGATCATCGAGACCAATAGCAAGCGGAGGATTCTTGTCAAGTAGAAATGAGTTCATGCTCCTTTTTTTTTTTGGGGGGGGGGGATGATGTAAAGTATTTCACGATATGGTGGTTCTATGTAGAAAATTTCAGTTTTACTCCTTGTACAATTTCATGCAAATATTATTTTTTTGGATCTTAGTTTTTTTGTTTTGTTTTCATTCATCTGAATTACACATTTATTTATTTGTTTGTTACCAATCCTCTCAACTACACATTTATTAAACGCAATTTATTTTGTTTTCAATCCTCTCAATTATTATTAAACGCCCTTTTTGGTGACTTTTCTTGTTAGGTAATTTGAGATTGTGAGGATGAATACAAAGAAGGAATAGGTCATTTCCTAAGCATGATTTAGCAGTGTCAATATTTTTATTTCAAAGAAGAGAACATATATTATAATTTTAGTCATTTTTTCACCTGTGAGAGAGGAGATAATTGACACAATAAATAGAAGAACTTGACCTCACTTCTAAGATTTAAGCTAGCGCCCATCGATTCAAGTCCAATAAGACTTGGGCTTTGAAGTGTGTTTCCACTTTGGAGGCCAAGTTTGGATCTAAATCCACTGTTTTGGTTTTAAGTCGGAGTTCGAGGTAAACGGACTTCGAGCTCGGAATTAGAACTTAGTAATAAGAAACGTTACTTTTAGTTCCTCCCACAAATGGGACTGTATCTTCTAGTTGCTGCTCAGTAGTCCTTTGAACATGGTCTAGCCATTTTTTTGTATTTTTTTTAGAGAAATTAATTAGAAGTCTGAGTCTCTGACTGTAATAGAGAGGTCTTTACTGTAATATGATTTAACATATATTGTAATTAATTACAGCTCTATCAGAGACTAAAAAATAAGTCAAATATTTTTTAAGGACTCCTAATTAATTTGTCCTTTTTTTTCTTACTAGAAACTCCCTATCTAGGCAGTCAATTTCTTAAAAAAAAACAAAGTTGTTTAAACTTTGTGATAAAAGGTTCCTTGTCTAGACCGAGTGTTATGTCTTTTTTTTTCTTGGTAAGTGAGTTTTTTGTGTTTCCTTCGACTTAATATGAAAGTGCATGAGCTTGGGCCTATATGAAGTTTTACTAATAGACTTTAGAGACTTTCAAATAAATAGGGAGCTTAGATGGATTAATCAGTAAGTATAAAAGAATATCGGAGATCAAAGTAAAGAAATCGCTTTTAACTTAATCCGCAAGAGAAGATGAAACTTGGATCTAGCATAGGGACTCAGAAGAAAACCTCTTTTAAATAACAGTGCTCAGCTGGATCACAAATAAAACCAAGTTTCAACATCGCATTTAATCGTCTCCGTTTGGTCCATATCAACAAAAAATCAAATGGGATGGGAAAAATTTTAGAACATATTTGATATTTAGATAAATCGGAAAAATATATCCTCACTCTATCTCCGATCTATCAAAAATATCAAATATATTGAAGATATCTTCACTCTATTTTTGATCTATCTAAATATCAAATATATCTTTGGAGATTAGAACTAACTGTGGAAATACTCTCAAAAAAATTTTTGGAGTGGAAAACGCACCGAGTTTTTTTTTAAATAACGTTGATGGCGAATTATCACATTGTTTGGTTGCAAAACGAACAACACCAGACTGATCATTGGTTGGTTAACTTCCATCCACCACGAGAGGTGTTTGCCACAAGATATCATGTGCTCTTTAAGTTTTGAGGCCTGCCTCGCATCCTCTCCACTGGCCATCAGCTATTAACATTCCATAGCCTCCGCTCAGATCTTTTTGATATGAAAGTTGCACAGCTCCATCTCCTCCCAAGTTTCTGCTGGGGGACAGATGTCGTCGTGCTTTGGGTGAGATGAAGAGTTGTTCACAAGTACGTCTTTTATCGCTGCCAGTCATCATAGGGCCAACGTTGTTCGAAGTTTCAAATCAGCAGCCGGAGGTATAAAGCAGATAATCCCATATCGGAGAAATGAGTTGACACCACTCCGATAAAGCCTATGTAAAGAGGGCCATGGGCGCAGGGACCAGCCACGCAGCCGCGTGGTGAGCACAGAGCGAACTATTCTTTCGCCTTTTACTAAAGAATACCGTGTGCTCGCCACTTGAAGCGGCATACGCCAATTTTTATGGGGCTCCTGCTCTAGTAAGAGCTGGGCCCAACAATGTCGTAAGTACAAAAGTTTCTTTGACGTTCAATCGGTGGAAACGGGTATGGATTGCGCGGGATGCGTCCAGACGTTAGTTTTGTTCCTTTCAGCTCTCTAAATATTGCTTGTTGGAGTTGATGCAACTTCTGCCCTTCGGAAAGAAAAAAGATGTATTAAGCTCCTTCATACATATCTCTAATTGATTTAGACAGCTGGCTAAAGTCAAATTGGTTGGGGTCTTGTGCATTTTTTTTTACTTAGCCAAACCGGAATTTAAGTATTTCCCATTAATTTATGTCTGTGCTCTATCGTCAACACCATCGGGAGGGGCATCAAAATATTTCTCAGTTCATCGCAGGGTGCTTCTATTCTCTAAGAGAAAGATTTTGTGCACTTCTCAAAGTGCAAAAATGTCATGTCATCTTACACTTTCTTCTTTCTATTGGTGGGAATCAAGGTGCCACATAGATCTCTCTCTTCTTTTTCACCAATGAGAGGGATAAGTGCAAGATGACATGGTATTTTTGCACTTTGAGAAGTGCACAAAGTCTTTCTCATTCTTAACGTGCTGATAAGTTTATTGTCTTAAATGTTTTTTCGCTCATGATTATTTCCTTTAACAGATATTGAAAATATTTATTATTTTTCCTAAAAAATTATTCCTAGAAGGAAAAGTATATCCCACCCAAGAATTCTCCATTTCCGCAAATACCAATGTGAATCTATCTAAGGAGAATCACCAATAAGTCACTATTTTTTAGAGACTTATTTTTAGATTCTTAACTCTTTTAGAAAACTATGTAGTTACATATTTATCTTTATGACTATTAATATGTAAGTCAGAGATCTAAAAATAAATTCTCAAAAAATAAAAATTTATTGATAATTCTCCCTTCTATTTATGCTAATTTTTTCTAAAAACATTCAAACATATGGTTTTACTTCCCTAGGAACGACTGTTGCTTTTTTGCTTGGTGAAGATAATTATGAGAATGCAAACCTTACTTGGAGTTTCTCCTAGTTGTCGGGCCAACATTTTTTCCCAGATCTCGGGCCAGGCTAGGGTGGGCTTTATTCAAACTTTGTTTAGATACAAGCACATGTAAGAGACAAACTTTGTTCAAACTTTGAACTATAAATTCTGACAGGGCAAACCTTGATCTGCCCGTCTCGCTGCAGTCTCCAGACATGGTTCATGTACCTGGCTTGGAGCGTACATCTTCTCTCCATTGCATTGCAATGTCCCGACTTCTTGCCATATATCAAACATGTTCTCATGTTAATTTCTTCACTTTAACGGGGTAACTTACGTGTTATGGAGGCACCCAAATCCAAAGAGCATGCTTATCCATAAATAAGGATTAAATTATAAGCAACGTCCGTCTTTTCTTGGGTGGTAAACTTGGGAGGCCATTTTTGTGATTGGTTAGATCCAAAGTTTTGTTAAAAAGAAGCAACTTTTTGTAGCAGTTGCTTTCGTTTCCGGTAGAGTGACACAGGCTGCTCTCTCAGTCCTTGAAATGTGTATATATATAAAAATGCATGCACTTTTTAAGTTAGAATATGGATGGAACCAAAGTGCAGAAGTTACCATGCTCCCTGAAACTAAAACCTAGACAAACCGAGCAAAGCACCAGGTGTACACAGGCGGCGCCCAGGATCACGTGAAGAATAAGAAAGAGAAGAGCTTGGGGCGATGGACGAGGCCCAGACGGGAACAAGGTGGAACAAAAGTTAAAACTCATATAAGTTAGATGGATAACTATCAAGATGGGTAATTTACACAACCTAAAAACATTCTCCGTGTGCAGGTAGAAAATAACAATGCCAACCCGCACGTGGTCGGCTTCCCACGCGTGTGAAACGAATGCTGCATGAGGGATGCCATCCAGTAGAAAAGCCGTGGAATACCTCTCTGTCCACTCCTGCTGCTGAATCCCACTGCAAGCTTTGCGGTGGAGAGTTTGGGGGTGGTAAAACTTAGATATCAGGATGGTGAACGCGATTAGCAGCTTCCCCTTGATTGTCCAATGGCATGTACTGAGCCATGATCGCCCGGATTTCTGAGTCCATGTATCTCTGAATTCGCAAAACAAGTAATCAATAACCAGTAAGAGTACAATGACATGCTGTGATAAGGAAGCAAGAAGCAAACCACAATGCAAGATAATTTGTTCCGAGCTGTATGCAGGCGGTGACCAGGTGACATTTCCTTGGAGAGAATTTCATGGGCTACAAGTTTCCGTCAGAGAGAGATGATCCCCATTTGTATTCTATGCCCCTTTGTTGAGGTTTAGATACACATCAAATAACATTCTATGCATCTTCCCTCATCGTTCTAGAGAATTACCTCAATCCAATGACTAGGTTTTACCATTTTCGGTTAGTGTTCGGACCTTAACATGGTACCAAAACCTGTTTTTCTTTTTTTTTTCCCCTCATTGAGCTGCCCACCTGTTCAATAGAGCCCTTTATAATCAGAACCACTCAAGTTTGGCACTAGGGGGTGTTAGGGTTTAGTTCCCCATTGGAAAAATCGATGGATGCCTTTTTTCTCTATTTATTATAGACGATTCAATCCGATGCCCACATTTGGATAGAGTTCGGGCCTTTAAAACTTTCAAAACAGAAACTTTGCTTCATATATGGAACACAGTAGTTAAACAAGTGGTAGTCTTACCCGGATTCTGTATTTGTACAATCCATAGCCTGCAACTCCAGCCGCAGCCAGGCCGAGCAGAACAAACCACATAAAGCTCCAGCTGACCTCTGTTGTCGCTTTTTTGCCTGACACTCAAACAAATCAATCTAGCTGTTTTGAGAACCCAAACAGTATTTAGAGTTGAGGTGTCATCATCAGATAATAAGCCTTCGCAAGTGACATCATGTAATGCCTAAAAAATGATTCACTTGGAGCTTTGGGATGTAACTTGTGTTGTTATTGCATTGTTCACATATCACGGAACAAATAGAACAAATATCAAATTTTTAGAACTTATTATCCTATTCAGAATGTCGGAGCATGCCATATGCTGTCCAACAAGATGAATGTTGTATCTTGAAAAAGATTAAAAGGGGGTTTGATGGAAACTCACTTATGCAAGTGTCATGCTCCCTTATGTACAACAGGTCACCACTACAACTGCATTCATAACTTCCCCATGTGTTTTTGCATGTGCAATCTGGACACTGGCATGCGAGCTTCTCTTTGCATTCATTAATATCTGAAACAATATTTTTGAAAAGTGGAAGGAAAATGCTTAGGGAGATATCATTAAGTTATAGGAGACATGGCGAATACAGCAAGAGTAAAAGCTCTGAAGATTCCACTGTACATTTATAGTTGAAATTTCAAGTGGAACACAGGACAATAGAAGTTCACATGCTGAGCACCAGGTTATATGCATACACATCTAAATGAATGAAGTACCTTCACATGACTTAACCCCATCACCCCTAAATCCAGGTGGGCATTTGCAGCCCTTGGATGCACCATCCTACATGAACCAAAATCACCAATAATAGTTAATTCTAATAATAGAACTTTAAATCATATATTAAGCTTCCAGGAAAAACATTGAATTACTTACGACACAAGCAGAATATGTCCTCCCATCATGGGTCTTCTTCCAACAGCCTCCATTGTTAATTTGACAACGACCCAACCCAGAAGCTGAAGAAAAAAAAAACATTAACTTTTTAGTTCATTTGTAAATATAAAGGCTTGCGATGGTGGCAACCTTCATTAGTGCATCTTAGTAAGCAAGGACATTTATGAGATTATGACTGGAAATGATAGGATGTACAGTCAGGATCATACAACATTTCACTGTCAAGAGGATGATGTCTCCTGTGTCGAAGAGTAGAAGACAGAATCATGAGATAAAGAATTCAAGACAAATTATGTGCTGGTTGTTTGAAGGGAAAAAGATGTGAGAACTTGGTTGAGTTGCATGATGATAGCATGAGACGAGGATGTATATTTCCTCCTAAGATAAAAAATACTTTGGAGTGACCAACAATGTGAAGAAATAAACTAATGGCAACGATTCTTAGAAAATTTAGCATTAGGCAAACAACACTCACAAACATCAGCAAGAGAAAAGGGCTTATAACAATCAAAATTGACAAAGTGTCGATCCTACAACAAATTAAAGAAGTCATAGCAGTAGAAGAATTGGGTAAATGTTGAGGAAAACCTTTTGCGGCCAAGACGTATTGTCCCCAGAGTGGAGGTCAGGTTTTCGCCCCATAAAGGCACCTCTCGATAGCACATGCTCACTTAGTGACTTTTCTCAACAACCAATGTGGGATTATCTGTTACTTACCCAAAAAATGTGGGATTATCTGGAAACCCTGTTTTTGGCCTCTACATTATATTGAAGTTTTAAAAACTTTTAATGCCATTTAATGCAAACATGGAAAAAAACAAAGGAAATATTGTTATATTTTACCATGCAACAAGAAATTTAGAACATAATCAGAACCTCAAATTGCATGTATATCTTTTGGAAGCACATCATATTATTCAATCTCCTGATTAAAATTATAAGAAACATACTGATGCTTTCTTATCAAGGTATTTTGTAAGCTGCCCCCATAGATCTGACATCAAGTGCATACCTTCACAATGTGTGTATCCATCACCAACAAACTTCAAACCTTGAACAACAGGGCATTCACATATCCTTCCACGGAAGGTGTCCTACAAGTGAATGTTCAACATTTTGGATAATAGGTTGATAAACGTAAAACAAAAATCACCTTAAAATGCGGGAAGCTAAGAATCATACCTTACAAGCTGTAACATTGGCAGCTTTATCTTGCCAGCATCCACCATTGTTTTCCAAGCATTCATTTGTTTGTATATCTGGAAGAAATAAAGGTGAAACAAGAATATCAGATAGAGAGGGTGGATTCTAAAACATTTAAAATATATGATATAGAGGGAAAGATGCCATATCCATTATTTCTGACCTGAACTCAAACAAACAGCTGGCTCAGTTGTTTCTTCAAATCCTGCACAGATGGCTTTAAGAACTGCAGCCTTGTCCAGTTTTCCTGAATAGGCCATGTCAGCAGGGTTTGTTATGCAAGGAATTTTGAAAACTTGAAACAACCAACAACTCCAGATGAGTGATAAACCTCTATATTGCCTGTTATTGATCACGAGTGTTGGCAAGATAGTCACATCCCCACGAGAGTTCTTACCAATCTAAATCCAGAAACATAGATGCAGTTCAGCAAACATAAGAATATCATTAAGTCCTTGTAAATTAGTTCTGAACTACTAAGAAATAATAAACATCATGGATAAGGAATTTCACTTTAAATAAAAGATAAAACAAGATATCAAACCTGTGCATCCTGTTCTGCTTTAAGGATTGGATTCTCCTCATCTGCATCTGGATCTCCTATACATTTGTCTATCTTTTTAAGATCCAGACCTGTTTAAATCCATCCCAGGAAATGTCGACGAACATGTGGCATTGACTGTTAGTAAAGCTTGTCTATATTATTCAGATATTTTATGAGCATAAAACTCAAAGGAATGAGAAAACTCACCCAGTGAATGAATAACCTTATCAGCACATTCCTTGGTGTATTTTTTATCTTTCATTGGGCATCTAATAGAGAAATCAGTGACATAATCCCACCAAAGCCAAGGTTTGCCACTTTCATTAGCAATCCTATACAAGCAAACTTGACGCAAATTTTGCATAACAACATCTTTCCCATCATAACCTCGGCTGAAGTCTTGTTCAGGATCTGGGGCACAATATCTCCCATGGTTGATGCATTGTGACTTGCACTGCTTGCTATGGATATAGGCCTCAGGGCAATACCATGTAATGTAATGAGGGGTGAACTGTGTATAACCCTTCTTCTCAAGTATCTGAGCAACACCTTTAAAGCTCTTCACAAATTCTATTTGACTTTCACACTTTGGGCCGCACTCATCATTGCTATTTGTCCAGAATTCATATTCCACACGTTCATCAGGGTGAGGAAGCGATTCCCTCCAATCTAAACTAACACTAACCATGTCACCATTTGACAAGGCTCTCTTAAAGCTATCCCCTAAAGTTTTGCTGATGAGAGCTGATGGAATCGTGATATTCTGTAAATAGTCGGCATTTGCATTCTCTTCCTCAGGTGTGTCCATTGTTATCAGGGGTTCAATCCTATCATCAGCAACAAGGACTGCGGCTGCTCCAGCATTTTGAGCATTCCATGCCTTTGCTGTGAAATAGCAGTCTGCACATCATAGAAGTTATTAGTTAAAATAACTTATGCATATGGTGTCTCTATGTCTTTCTCCATTCCCTATGCTTCTGTCATTTTGTAAGCAATAGACGACTGCCAAGAGATCTACAATGAATAAAAACCAAAAGATATATAAAGCAATCATAGGACCTAAAAACAAAGATACTGCTAAATTTCCTTAGGAATGTCCACCACGCAAAATGCACTGGTTTCAAAAAAAAAAGGGGGGTGGGGGGCGGGGGGGTGGGGGGGGTGGGGATCAGGATACATTTCGCATGAGCAGCTTATCTAAACAAAAGCATGATTGCAAAACATCAGCAAGAATAACATATAACAATAAGATATTGAAAGAAATACAGTATTTGGGATCTACCATTTCTGGTGCTCGGAAGGAAAACATCAAATCTATGAACTAACGCTCAATGAATAATGTTATCCTGTTGTCCGTCTCACTGAATCAACATCATGACACACTAGCCCTATTCTAGCCTATCCAGAAAGGACAAATATCCTATAGGTCACCACTTGTACGAGACAAAGGAGATACCACAAAAGTCTAATGTCCTACATCCCTCTCCTGAGTCCTGAGTAATCACACACAAACAACTATCATGAGATTAGCCTCTGAAACCAGGCAATGAACATGACGTCAGACCTTTTTCTTTGTGATTTTTTTACAATAAGCACTCAAAGTGCATACATTTTGTTCCTTGGAATACCTATCTTTCATGAAAGAGCCAGTGCCCTGATCCAAGTTTGAAGTACTAAAACCCCCTCCAAAGCATTTGCTTCAGGACTGTTGCCAAACCTAACCAAACATACCGTGACATGTTTATGACACAGCACTGGCATCTGAAAGGGTGACTCTTACTGAATTTGTTTCAGTGAAAGGCATATGAAGCATGGCATATTCAATTTCCCTGAGAATGATGTAAATATCAAGACCTTCGCATCGTCTATAAACATGTCTGAAACAAGATTTGGAAAATTCCTCACAAAAATGATGAATGGGCATCCACATCTATTGGCAATCCCACAAAAGATTGATCGATGATATAGTTGTTAATGACCAGGATTTCATTAGTTTACAAGCACAAAAACATACATAGTATACAGGATCAGATAATTTTTGGTAGGTGAAACAGAAGCAGATAATTAAAACGGATGTCTGACGCCTCAGGATTCTGGGCATGACTAACTATATAAAGTAGCAGATTGCCCATAGGTAACACACAAATAAATACTCCCATACTACTTGCTTCCTTGAATTCTAAGAGGTCGATCATTCATAGCCCACAACTGACTGCATGCAAACGATAGATAAAGACCGCACTTTCAAATAGGGAGTCAGGGGTATAATTACAGAGAGCCTAATCAAGATTTAATACGCACTAAGTTGGCAAGAGAAAAGAAAACAAAGAAACTGACCTCCTCTGTCCACAAGCAAGAATGTAGGAAACCCCCCAGGCTTGGATTTAAAGGAAATATCGAAATCCTGGAAGCTCTTGCAAGCTTTTTTATTCGACTGCGGATAGAGCACCACCCCCACCATCGTCCCCCCATACTGGGGGACGCCAAAGTTCCCGATGGCGCACTCATACACATCTTTGAGCGAATCAGGTGAGGTCACCTTCAAGCTGTTCTTCTCCACAACGAACCTGGCGACACCGCTTCCCCAGAGGAAGCTGACCCAAATAGCAAAACCCAGTATTATTCTCATTCTGGTATGATGGTATCAACCTCCGGTGCCCAAAAACTTGCACTGCCAAAGAGATAGGCAAAAGAAAATGACCAGAATGCCAAACTCTTCGTAATCCACATCACAGAGTCTACCAAGAATGAAATTACATAAATGTAGATCGGGAGAAGGAGAAGAATATTCAAACACTCATGACTCAACAATTGGAACAAAATCTCATGCGAAGAACGCTTACCTCCCCAATGCAAGAAGACCCAAACAACCCAGGCCGAAATCTCCAGAAACAAAGAGGGGACAGAGTAGATGCGGGGGATACAAAATCGAGTCTTTCTTCGGAGAAATCGGCAGTAGAACCAAACCCAGATGGGGAAACCAACTCAACCACAACAAGTTAACAAATGCGCACAATACTCGATAAAGGAAGTCCAAATTAGAGTCCCCCGAAGCTGCAGGCTTCTCCTCTTACTAATCCCCTCCCCTGTTACTACTCCATCCACTGCTTTCCTCATACGTCGCGGAACTGGTTTGGGGCTCCGATTCTGCCAGAACAACCGAAGAACTCTAACACCATCTACAAGGTCATGCGCTCGCGAACAGTTTGCGAGCATAGATTCGGATTAAAAAGCAGACAATGGAGGAAGCTTTCTCCTCTCCGCGCAACAGGCCGAGGAAGACGTGTTCACCCCCGGGGCTCTTTTCTTCTTGTCTTCAGAACTCTCGAAGGCTCGGTGGGATCACGACCGTCGGATCGTAGATGATCAACGGCCGAGATCTGGGAGAACATGTGGTCCCGACACGTATCGCGAGACGCGAATTAAATATAAAAATGGAACATCGGGATTTTGTCCGGAAGGGACTGCAATGGACGGTGACGATTAAACTCGCCTCTCATCCGACGGTGATGAGTGGATAAATTGGTGAGATGCGTCCCGATTAAGGGTGAAGCTTCCAGACTCCATGGATCGGACGGTCCACGTTCGCTCCTTAGCATATAAGAAAGCGAACAGAGGATGATATAAATACCAGAGAAGAAGGAAAAAGAGTTAATTCAGATAAAAGATTTTTGCATGGAGCACGTGTCTGTATAAAATATTATTTTTTTCTTTTGTTTCGTGCTCAATATCTTTGTCGGACGGTGCTTCCATGCGGGGACCGCATTGGTTTCCAATTTACAGCGCGGCGAACGGAGGCCACTCTTGCGATTGGGCGCTTTGAGCCGGCCAATAGGAGGAGTTCTTCTCTGTGGCGATCTCTCATTGGTTGAAGCACCATTCTCTAACGTGGCGTCGATGTGAAGAATAGTTGCTGCCCATACACGTCTGAGTGGATTGATGAGTAAAGATGATTTGGCATCCATCCATCATAGATTATTCTTGATGTGCACATTTATGATGTGCACCAAATATAACTTGTCGATATATGTTCGTAACACTTATGTTTGCGTGTCATTAGTTGTTCGTTGGGCGGTTGGATGAAAAATATGATTGGTCAAATTGGAAAGTTAAATTTTATCACAATTTTCATAGCACGCTCTAATTTAGAGATATGAATTTTAATTATAAAAAACAATAAAAACAAATGAACAGTATACATATAGAATTGTGTTGTAGACCAGAAAAATCTTTAATATGATATAATACGGAAGTAGTACGGCATCTCCAACTTCGCGAAACAATCACTTTCGGTTATAGTATGTAGAGAATTTGGCATGTATATCCCTGTTAGAAGTGGAATCGTGTGAAAATGGTACCTTACATTTGTATTTCTGTATGTATCCTCAATATATATGAAGTTTAATATCATGCATGCCCTTCTATAATTCGAATTAATCGAGAATGTTGTTCCCGTCGTCATCCCTCCTTAAATATTTTTAAGGATTTTCTAATGGGAAATGGTGGAAAGGAGGCCATACATGATATTTAATTCATGCATGAATGTTAATGCATGCATGCAAACAACAATTTAATGATAATGTTCATATAATTTCACTTTTCACATTGTTTTGCGTGCAAAAGAATTTCAAAATGCATATAAAATTTCAAAGATCGAAAGAGTACATTAATTTCACGAGGGGAAATGCTTTTTGGATGACGACTGGTGCAACAAGCATGCACTTCACCTTGTCTCCGTATTGATGCATGAGAACGTTAAAAGTAAGAGCGGTCATGCACAATTTATTATGCAACAAGTATTTTCTCTTTCATAAGAGCCAATCTTTGGAGATGTCATTCTTAAATAATGAGAGAACTTTTTCCTCTCTTTTTTTCCACTTATTGTGACCATTCTACCTTATTTAAGTGATTATTTTGCATCGATCCAAAGTATTCCCCTTTTAAATTAATCTCACTAGCTGCTTGAACCACACACATATAGTCATCATATAGACGTTCATAGCTAGCTTATATCTCTCCTCTTCATGGTCGAGCATAAACTCGATGAAGCAACCATATTCACTTCTCAGAAAAGGAAAACTATTTATCACACCAAATAATGAAAGTTGGAATTAGTTGTTATCACTCCGTCGCCAACTTCCATCAATAATTGCGTTGGGATGCTTCTTCACCAAGGATTAAGCTATATATATATATATATATATATATATATATATATATATATATATATATATCCTTCTATGGTGCGGCCAGGGCCGTTGGTACGGCCCCCGCCACACTAAAGAGTAACGGGGTTGTAGGCGGGCGAGTCCCTTTTTTTTTTCTTTACGCTGCCCTCGATAGGAATCAAAGAGCCGCGCTTCTTTGATGCGGCTGTGTATTAGAAGCCCCAGCCGCACCGTAGAATATATATATATATATATATATATATATATATATATATATATATATATATATATATATATATATGTTGGGATGTGGCCCCGTTACATCTCAACTGTTGTCGTTGAATCTCCATTCAACGACAATTTGTACTGCACATACAACGCGTGTGTAGATTCTTTTTTGTGTAGAATTTTTTTTGTGGCTGCCGCTAAATCTCCACATGTATATATATATATTTATTTATTTATTAGGATGCGACGGTGCGGCCCCATCACACCTCAACTACTGTTGTTAGATCTCCATACAACGACAGTTTGCACTGCGCATGCGTCTAGTGCACGTGCAGATTTTTTTTTTCTAGATCTCCATAAAAATATATATACACGTCATCGTGAGAAGAACAATCGAAGACAGATGTGGTTGAAAGAGTCATGTTTTCTTGTGGTTGAAGGGTATATCGTATGCACATAATAATGTACCCAACTTTGATGTAAGAGTTCCATTTCTTGATGATTCATCATGCTAGCTATTTTGAAGATGACCCATAAATAAAGAAGCACAGATTTGGGTAGCCAAGTTCATATCCAAGATAAGCTCATTAATGTGATGGGGATTGATATACGTTTTGATCAATCCAATTGAATTCGCACTAGTTTGATTAAACTTGATCATTTTAATTTCAACAACTTCAACTAGCAAATAAACCATCTAAGATATTGGAAGGGCCATTAGATCTTATCTTGTCATTAATATTACTCGGTCTAAGAATTAAGGTTCTGCAATTTTTTCCAAAAAAGGAAAAAGAGAAACTCCCTCAAACTGAATTCTAACTTGTGATCCCTAATTAATCATAGACATTCTGCTTTACTTACGAAGATTTAAAACATGAAGTGTTGAGGAAGTATTTTTAGGTCGTGTATGGTAAAACTTTTGATTATAAGTGATTTTAATTAGCTTCTACTTTTAGTATAAGAAACATAAAATAGAATTCCGCTATGATTAATTTAAATTTTTTTTTGACAATAGATAAATTTTAAGTGGTTATTGGGAAATCCCATTTGCTTTAATAACCCTCGTTTTACTTCTTAAGTTCAAAATGGCTTTAAAACTGCATGGGTGTGGCTTCCAAATATTATCATCATTATTCCAAAATATTTGAACTTAAGAAAACCCAAAATATGTACAACTAATATTTAATCATACGCATTCCTACTAGTGGAGGCAGAACGTGGGGTAGGCGAACGGTGGTTGGCGTAATCAAAGAAAAAAAAAAAATTAAGGAAGCCGTGGAAAATGGAAACATGTGAAGGTGGTGGGAAGGCTTTTCGATTGGACAGTGATGGGAATCTTCACAAGTACCCGCTAATGACATGGAAAATGCAAATTGTCGATGCTTAAAATGTTGCACATGAGCCTAACATTCTCCACATTTCCTCCATGGTGGGTGTTGTAACAGGATTAATTAATCAGATATCATACGATAAGCACTTGCATGGCACTTTATGGAAAAAGAGAGAGATAAGACTCTGACATATATATATATATTATATATGATACGAACAATGACAATAATATACACTGACGAACATTGGGTCCCTTCTGTTGTCGATGTGGTATGTATAATAGTATCAAGTAAGAGTTGATGATGTTAATTAAGGAGGGTTATCAAGAGATTTAGATAAGAAGTCTTAGGTGATTAATGTAGGCATTAACATGGTTGGGAGTTGATTCTCTAATACTATGTTTGATATTCAAACGGATTAAAAATAGAGTGATGATATTCTTAAAATTTTAAAAATATTTTCATTCTATCTTCAATCCATCTAAACATAAAATATAATTTAAAAAAATTGAAAGTCGATCCTCTAAATACTTGAGTCGATTCTAATTATCTCTTAGAGTCAATTCTCATAACACGAGAGTCAATTCTATCTAAAATTTGATTCTTCAAATTTAGTTGGAGTCAATATTTTTAAGAGAGTCAATTCAATTTGAGAGTCGTTTCTTTAAGAGAGATAATTTAGTCTGAGAGTTGATTATTTAAGAAAGTCAACATTCAAAACTCGAATCCTAAAACATCCAAGACTCCATTCTTATAACATTCAAGACTCGATTATTTTAATATTCAAGACTCGATTCTGGTGTAACTAATGAGACTTGATTCTTATCTCACTGATAAGACTCGACTCTTATTTAACTAATGAGACTTGATTTATTAATAAATTGGGACTCAATTCATAAAAACATAAACCAACATGCATGACAGCTTATTTGATGTTAATCATAACATTAATTATTTTTTTATTAATATTTTAAACAATCTCAGCATACATGTCACAGTTTATTCACGATTAATCACAACATTAACTGATTTTTTATTATAGCTTAAGCAGAAAACTCAGCATGCATGTCACTGTTATCAGAGTTTAATCACTATATACATATTAAGTGATTTTTTATAAAAATCCTAATTGAACACCAGCATGCATGTCATTGTTTGTTAGAGTTTAAACCAACATAAAATTAGCCAAAAATCTTAACCAGAAACTCATCATGCATGTCACTGTTATTTTAGTTTAACTGAATTAAATTTAACAAAATACTTACAAAAATAATTAGTTAAGTTTAGTCCGAAAAATCACCTACCTTTAATTCGTTATTAAGAAGAGGGGAAGAAGAAGTTGATGAAAATCTGGAGTCTCCTTCCACCAAAATGCCTTAGCACGAACCCAATAGCTTCCAGCAATAGCTTGCGGTCGGCCAAGAGAGTTTGAGGCCTTATTTATAGTACCATGATTCTCAATAGTCTAATTGAGACTCTAACTTAAGGGGAGAGAAAAGTTATAATTTGACTTAGTTTTCTACCCATATTAGAGCCTCTTTTTCTAATTCGATTATGGTTATGTTAGAAACATACTTCGTGATTGGGTTTGGATTTACAGAGTCATACTTTTGAATCTTACTTTATGAAGCAATGCTTATTGTTCGATCGAGCAGTACCAACACTCATAATGTGTGGGGCTGGCCGCCATCATGAGAGCGGGTCTTACACTAGCTTTATGAGTGTTGATATTGCTCGGTCGAGCAATTCGATTGAGTAGTAATCTTTTCTCTATTTTATGTGTAGGATAGCAATTCGATTCCGATTCGGATTAAGGTCAATTTCTTTCTTTAAATCTCTATTTGATTTGGTAATGATAAAAATTCAAATTCTCCTGTCTGAGAGTGGGTTTAGGTCTCTTTTAAATCCTAGTTTGATTAGAATTGTAGCTAAAATTTGAATTCACTTATTGGGCTAGACTTTTTGACTTCTTTAATGGCCCATTTTACTTAGGTTGTGGCTTAATTGACCTATTTTTATTATTTGAGTTCTTGGGTGTTACGAACTTTTGGAGCCTTTACCCATTACACATTAAAATTTTCTATCAATCTTTTTGCTTGATTACTTTTAAATTATATCATAAGAAAATTTTATTATTGATATTTTAAAACTCCAAGTTGTTACACCCTCCCCTTGTTATATATATATATATATAAATATAAAATTGGTCCTTCAAATTTGCATGATTGGTTAACTAGATCTATAAGGAATTTAAAAGTGGATAACTTGAGGATAATTCAAATCCTTATTCTCAATGGCTATTTTTTTTCATTTATCTATAATCAATATGTGGTCTAATGGATCCATCCTTATCTTGAGGTATGAATGTATGTATAGCTTCAGTGTTAAACAAGTGTTGAGTAAGAATGCTAGATAATTTACCTCTTCAAATTCTCAAATAACATCATTTGGTTTTTACACCTGCACAATTCTGAAACATATTACAATGGTTAGTTATCTTAATCTTCCTAGATCTATAGTTATTCTAGCATATACCTCAAGACTCTACCTAAGTTCACAATAGGTACGAGACATTCACACAAGTTGAAGATACTACGGTTAGTCAAACCTATAAATCTTGGGTTATCTAAGACCTTAAAGAAGTCTAGGCTTTGATATCACAACTGTCACACCCATATGTAGAATATCGGGACGTGCAAATGCATATATCAGTCAAGTGTTTCAAAGAAACATTGGATTCTAAGAGACATCATTGGGATTACTACTGAACTCATAAATTTTATTGATGTCAAAGTCACTACACATCAACTCTATGAGGTCCATTGTAGGCCCATCAATGACTATCACATTTAACTTGCTAAAAACAAAGACTATATTATGACTCTAAGATATCTGGTATAATTCAGCCACTCTTCACACTTGTCTGTCCTCATCAATGTTCATATCCTCATTAAAATCTCTTGAAAAATATAAGTAGGCAGGATGAGTATAAAATTTAGTAGGATTTGTATTTATTATCCATGCATGGTTTAAGTGATTAACAATTTAACAGGTTAGAATGAACTAATGACAAGGTAGCGATATAAATCAAAACTGATAAATAGTAGTAAGATGACCAGAACAAACGAACTATCAAGTAAAAGAGAGACATTATATCAAGAGTTAAAGTGCAAGTAAAATATTAATATGTAGCAAGAGTAATGATATAGAATCCACAATATCAACTAAATTTCAAGAATAATCACTCATTAACATTCAAGAACAATCACTCATTAACATTCTCTAAACAGTTGAGTTATTTAAGGTAATCCAACACTCCTTCCATACTCCCACTGTGAGTATTTCGAGGTGCTCAAAACAATCACTCAATTAACATCCACTGTATGGTCATAATTATATGGAACAAGCTACTACTATTTTGATGCAATCCCACATTGCCACTATATGTACTCCCACTGCGAGTACTTCGGGATGCTCCTCCCTAGTTCTAATTATGAGAGTGTCCTGCAAGCCAAATCACCTGTGTGATGGTGCTTGTATATGCGGATATATTTTTTTTGGTATAATAATAAATGACATTTTAATTTCTCATTGGTATTGTATTCCTATTTATATAGCATGTACACGGTGATGTCCAAAGGGTCTGTGCACATGAGGATTAGATCATGATAAGATCATGATAAAGAGACCTATTCTCTTTAAACACAAATCCTAATCATTCACAGTTGTAGGTTACTTGAGATGGACATCAAATACTATATAGATTGATGCACTATATGCCCATTCATTGGATGGAGGTAATTGATCTCATAACTATTTGTGTGGAGACACCAGAGGTACATTGCAGGTGCTCATTAGGGAATGGATTCACTAAATCGATCTGCTCTCGAAATACTATATGGTTATATGATACTTGATTGTCAGACAGTAATTCTGTGGTCCCAGTTACGTAATTAGTTCTTAAACTTGAGACACTAATGATGTCTTATATGAGTGTCCTTTAATACCGGACTAGACACTAAGGATGTCTTATATGAGTGACCTTTAACACCGGACTTACAAGTCTGGTTTGTGTAGGCCTAGTACAGTTGGTCATTGGAGATAGCAGCCAGCCTTACGAAGGTAATTGAGTGTCAATAGAGGATCATTCACTCTCTATATCATGAGAAAGAGTATCCTATATAGTCTTACTCAGAGAAATCTCTGGCCAAGGTTCATCGGATAAAGAGAGAAGAGTTCTCCGAGAGAATCCAAATAAGAGTATGACTTGAATAGATTCCGTATAGGCATGACAATGTCACTATACCTCATATATAGACTTCAAGATATTTGATGGATAAGGGATTAGAGTTACATAGTAACTATGGACAAAAGGGTCCAACAGATTATGATCAATCGTACCATCTAAGGACTATGACGTAGTTGCTTAATAAATTTCATAATCCCTAGATGGTTCGATTACGACCCATATTAGAACCTCCTTTCCCCAATTCGATTATGGTTATGATGGAGAATGAAATTTCTTGATTGGATTTGGATTTATAACATCCTAATTTTGGATCTTACTTTATATGTAGAATACCAATCCAATTCTGACTCGGATTAATGCCAATTCCCTTCTTTAAATCCTTGTTTGATTAGTTTATGATAGAAATTCGAATTTTCCTTTCTGAGCGTGGGTTTAGGCCTCTTTTAAATCCTAGTTTGATTAAGATTTGGTTAAAATTTGAATTCACTTATTGGGATAGATTTTTTGACTCCTTTAATGACCCGCTTTACTTGGATTTTGGTTCCATCGACCCATTTTATTATTTTGGGTTCTTGGGTGTTACAAATTTTTTAAGATCTTTTACCCATTACACTTTAAATTTCCTATCAATCTTTTGCTTGATTGCTTTTAAATTATTTCATAAGAAAATTTTAATTTATCCATATTTTAAAACTCCGAGTTGTTATAGTATAGGAGTTCACCATGAAAATGAGTTTTCTAGTGAACCTAATTATGATTACAGGTTGTCTCATTAAGTTGGGCATATTATGGTTTAACACTACGATTGTATTCTAATCTTGCTTAGGACATTACATGAATGAGGTGGGTAGCTGTAACGTTCCGACCGTTCAGATCGTCATTGTGTGGTTATGGAGGCCAGTGTGTGGCCAATGACGTGTGTGTGGCAGGTGGTTTTTGCAGGTTATAAGATTTTGCCTAAAAGCATTATCTGTTTCTCGGTTTCTATCGCGACAGTGAGGAGTGCCGCGTTGTGATCGCGACAGTTCGTGGTGCCGCGTTCATGGAACCGTCAGTTTAAGTGAACGTATGCATGTCTGCCGCGTGTCGCGTGCTGGGCGCATGGACTGACGTCAGCAGGCATAAGGCGACAGTCTAAAGTGTCGCGTTCAGGTCGCGGTCGGGTAGAGCGTCGCGTTCTTAACTTCATTGCGTTTTTAAGAAACCCTGGCTGTCATGCCCCGCCAATTTAGCAGCGGAATAAATCGGGGAGGCATGAACAACGTGTATGGTAATGAAAATTGTGCATACATTCGCAAATATCAGAGCAACTAATGAACAATAATTACAATAAAACTCATCATTTTATTGATAATTCATCTAATCTATTACAACCAGTAATTCAGAGCCAAAACACAGGGCTCAATGACATTATTACATTGGAAAAGAAATCTAAAGCAAATATCTAACTAGACTCTAATTAAGGTACTAAGGACATTCCATCGCTATGACTTCAGGACGCTCATCACTCCAGTCCAATCCCGTTGTTGTGTGTAAGGTCATCACTTGACTTACCTGAAAACACAATAACAAATAACGAAGGGTGAGCGATAACGCTCAGTAGGACTTAATATCTCGTGTAAACAAGCATGCTTTAAGTGATTAATGTCTTGTAACGCAGGTTAACTAGATAGAACGATCATGTATAGTCAAGAGAGTAATAGTACAAGATAACAAGTGAACGATATTACATTTCGCAAGAGTATTGCAAAATTAGGATGACAACATAACGAGATAGCGTGTAACAAGATAGTGTATAACAAGATAGCGTGTATCAAAATGACATGTAATAGGATAGCTTGTATCAAGGTGGCGTGTAACGAGATAGCTTGTATATCAAGATAGCGTGTAACGAGATTGCATGTAAGGAGATAGCGTGTAAAGAGATAACATGTAATGAGATAACGTGTATGGTTGCACCACGGTGCACTAGTCGAGTACGGCAATAGTCACTTTGGGACAGTAGCCGTTTAACGATAGTACATTACGTCTGAACTCCTCAGACTAATGTTATAATAGTCAGTGCTAGCACACTAATAGCATAGAACTGGTACAATATGTCTGAACTCCTCAGAGTAATAGTATAATAATTAAATGTCTAGCCAATATCGAGGTAGTCAGAACCGGTGCAATGCAGAACACCGTCAATAGCCCCTGCAGGTATTTTCGGGTGGCTCTCTGCCCCCAGGACTAGATTGGAGCCCCTCGGACACTCTCCGTACCCTGCACACTATGCATTCAAGTCAGTAGGGTCACCGGACCCATATTATGGCGCTAGATAGTCATGTATAGTACAAGCAATGGGAGCTACAACAGCTCAAGAGTCTCAAGAGAGTACTAGATGAATAGACGAGATAGTAGAGTGAACGTGAATAGATGAGAGTACAAGGATAGTAGATGAGATAGGGGTATAATCGTAAAACAACGATAAACCATGATAGTAATGGTTGCACAGCACCAGGTCGGGTACCGGCAGTATGGTAGAAGAAGTCACCACCGCCCACTAGCCGTGCTAAGAACACTGGCCAGGTGGTCCGGCGTGATCACAAGATAAGAGAGATCTCACTAAGGCCGTTTGGGTCGTACTGATCCCTAAGAGTGTAACGGGATTTAAATGTACAACCAGCTCGTCGGCAATGGACGTGCGCCAAAGCCAAGAAGACTTACGGAGGCCTTGACAATGAGTCCCTAGTCCAGTCGAGAGTATTCCCGGTGGAGAGGTGGTCCAAGTCAAGAGAAAAGTGTGTAGAAAATGGGTCCGTCGTGCCTCAAGTGCTCGAAGGCCGAAGGAAAACGATAACGGTATTTAAAATGCGCGAGTAAAAATGAAGACCATTGTATTTAATATAATAGGGTAATTTAGTCATTTATTTCACTATTTTACCGAATACATTATTGCATAACTTATCAAGGTCAAATGATATTTAATAATGTTGTGTGTGTAAATGTAAAGAAATCTTGAAGATATGACAAGTCGTGCAAACGTCATTTTAAATTTATATCATTAATGTCATTTATTAATCCACCAAGTCGAATTAATTATAACATGATTTAATCATGGCTAATTAAAGGGTATAAAGCTTAAACAACAGGGCATATGCACAATTTTCCATTCTGGTCGGATTCATGAAAATGAGACAGACTCACCCGTCGCGGTTCAAGTCGCGACGGGGCGGTCGGGCTCGACACGGGCCTGGCCAGTCTGGCCCGGTCCGGAGTGAATCGCGGAGGCTTATGCCGACGCATTCTTGACGCGACGCCATCGGCCGGCGCGACCTCACTGATATCGCGGCGGATCGTGCCGTCGCGATAACAAGTGAGATTGCCTTTTTTTCCCTTTTTCCCAGGGCGAGTCCTCTATGATATAGGGACGTTCTAAATTTCATATAAAATAGTACGGTGATCTAAAAAGCACGAAACTAGTTTTAAACGAAAGTAGACATGTATATCTATCAACATGCACGATTAATTTAAAAATAGACAAGGTTTAGATATGCATTGATCGGGTTACTTTTCTGTGACCTAAATAGGCGCAGTCAGGGTTCAATGAATTAATTAGGGGCGTATACTTGATGAAAAATTACAAAACTAAGGGCGTTCGAAAGCTAACACTATTTAGTATTTTAGAGAATTTTCTCATAGCAAGATATCAAGTATGTACGAAGTTTAAAGGTAAACTTGAATAGTCGGGTACATGCATCAGATAGAGATTCAAAGATTTAATTCTCCCTCATGGGAGGTCAAAATAGAGCAATACCAAGGGCGTTTGAAAACTAGTATGATGTAGTCTAACTGAGAATTTTATCATGGCATGGGAACGAGTACATGCAAGGAATTAGAAAAAACATGAGATTTCGGGTTCATGGTACAACAGAACTTCACGAATTAAATTCGCCCAAATAGATGCACAAAATATCACGAAACCATAGGGCTTTTGAGGAGGTACATGAACTCTACCTAGGGTAATTATTTCACGATTTTATCTTGAGAGATTGCTTACCTTTCATTGCAAGATTGAAAAGCTAGGGTTTTTAGACGAAGACGGGGTGAAATCCTTTGCTCCAAGCTCCTTCCACCTTGCTCCTTCGTTCTCCAGCCTCTCCCTTCATCTCCCAAAGTCTAAGCACGAAAATGAGGGTTGATAGGGTTGGATTAGGGTGTATATGGTTGCTACAAGAGTCCATCCTCTCTAAAACTCTTCCTACTTCTTCCAACTCTTTAATTTCTTTATTTATCCCCTTATTTCTTGCATTATCTCACATAATAGGATAGATGAGAGGTCTAATTTCGTGGGTAATAGTTTAGGATATGTCTATGACTCTTATAGAGACATTTATAAGCTAGTTTAGTCATTACCTTATCCATTTTTAATTTATTTAAATATTAACTCCGAATTTACACATTTATCTCCCATATTTTTGCATTAATCCACTAATTGACTTAGGGAGAGATCTAATTTCATGGCTAATGTGTTAGGATGGGATGGGGACTCTTTTTAAGATAAGTAAGAGTTAAAATAATCATTATCTTAACCCTTTTCTATTTATTACTATTTTTAGGTACGAATTTAGACTAATTACTTCCCATCTCATGATGGACTCTTCTCATTTGGGCCCAACAATTCCTGTTAGGTCCATTAACCAAACCCATTACTAATTTAACTTAATGGGTATTGATTTAGTTTCCAATCATTCACCATTTATCCTTATGTAAAATCTATTTATCACACTTATTCAAGTAATTTTATATTTTTAAATTGAATAAATATTATTCATGTCAATATTTCTAATATTCATCATTTGGGCAATTACTCTTGGCCCAATAACTCATGTGAGCTTAATTGTACAACCCATGTACTTACTTTACTTAATGGGTTTTTATTTATCCTTTTCATTAAAGAATTTATTTATGGGTCAAGATTGTCCATTGGTCCAAATATTATAATGGACTATCATCCCATATTATTTAAAGTCTACCCACATGCTTATTTTTAATTATAATCTACTTTGGGTCAGAAAATAATGGGTTCTTCGACTTATTCCTTAATTATGCTAATAAGTCGCATAAATTCTTAAATTAAGTCCAAACGATTTTTCTATGCCCAGATTTCATGATGGGTCATTAGAGAACATTATTTAAGTATAACTACTATTTTTACAAAATTTTTATAGGGGTTTATACACATGCAATAATGATGTGTATCGTTTTAATTAATTGTATTTATAAATAGATAAATTTTCGATTTATCTATAATTTTAAATTAATGGATTTTTCAGGGTACTACATCCTCCCCCACTTAAATAGAATTTGGTCCCCAAATTCATATGATATTATACGACTACCAATTCTATTCTGAATATTTCATTCCATCATCTCCACTAATCTCTTGCAAGCAATAACATTAACTTTATTTCTTTTTAGACTTTGGGTGCTAAAGTATTACCAAGTTGATACATATATATAGATAAATGTATTCAAATCTTAACCATGGTTCTACCCAATTCTCACATAGGTATGGTGGTTGACTTAGACACGTGTCAGGGCAGTTCACCTAGAACATCCTAGACTTAAATATCCTAATAAGGACATCCTAGCCTCTGATACCAACTGTTATGCCCCGCCAATTTAGCAGCGGAATAAATCGGGGAGGCATGAACAATGTGTATGGTAATGAAAATTGTGCATACATTCGCAAATATCAGAGCAACTAATGAACAATAATTATAATAAAACTCATCATTTTATTGATAATTCATCTAATCTATTACAACCAGTAATTCAGAGCCAAAACACAGGGCTCAATGACATTATTACATTGGAAAAGAAATCTAAAGCAAATATCTAACTAGACTCTAAGGTACTAAGGACATTCCATCGCTATGACTTCAGGACGCTCATCACTCCAGTCCAATCTCGTTGTTGTGTGTAAGGTCATCACTTGACTTACCTGAAACACAATAACAAATAACGAAGGGTGAGCGATAACGCTCAGTAGGACTTAATATCTCGTGTAAACAAGCATGCTTTAAGTGATTAATGTCTTGTAATGCAGGTTAACTAGAGAGAACGATCATGTATAGTCAAGAGAGTAATAGTACAAGATAACAAGTGAACGATATTACATTTCGCAAGAGTATTGCAAATTAGGGTGACAACATAATGAGATAGCGTGTAACAAGATAGTGTATAACAAGATAGCGTGTATCAAAATGACATGTAATAGGATAGCTTGTATCAAGGTGGCGTGTAACGAGATAGCTTGTATATCAAGATAGTGTGTAACGAGATTGCATGTAAGGAGATAGCGTGTAAAGAGATAACATGTAATGAGATAACGTGTATGGTTGCACCACGGTGCACTAGTCGAGTACGGCAATAGTCACTTTGGGACAGTAGCAGTTTAACGATAGTACATTACGTCTGAACTCCTCAGACTAATGTTATAAAGTCAGTGCTAGCACACTAATAGCATAGAACTGGTACAATATGTCTGAACTCCTCAGAGTAATAGTATAACAATTAATGTCTAGCCAATGTCGAGATAGTCAGAGCCGGTGCAATGCAGAACACCGTCAATAGCCCCTGCAGGTATTTTTGGGTGGCTCTCTGCCCCCAGGACTAGATTGGAGCCCCTCGGACACTCTCCGTGCCCTGCACACTATGCATTCAAGTCAGTAGGGTCACCGGACCCATATTATGGCGCTAGACAGTCATGTATAGTACAAGCAATGGGAGCCACAACAGCTCAAGAGTCTCAAGAGAGTACTAGATGAATAGACGAGATAGTAGAGTGAACGTGAGTAGATGAGAGTACAAGGATAGTAGATGAGATAGGGGTATAATCGTAAAACAACGATAAACCATGATAGTAACGGTTGCACAGCACCAGGTCGGGTACCGGCAGTATGGTAGAAGAAGTCACCACCCACTAGCCGTGCTAAGAACACTGGCCAGGTGGTCCGGCGTGATCACAAGATAAGAGAGATCTCACTAAGCCGTTTGGATCGTACTGATCCCTAAGAGTGTAACGTGATTTAAATGTACAACCAGCTCGTCGGCAATGGACGTGCACCAAAGCCAAGAAGACTTATGGAGGCCTTGACAAGGAGTCCCTAGTCCAGTCGAGAGTATTCCCAGTGGAGAGGTGGTCCAAGTCAAGAGAAAAGTGTGTAGAAAACGGGTCCGTCGTGCCTCGAGTGCTCGAAGGCCGAGGGAAAACGATAACGGTATTTAAAATGCGCGAGTAAAGACGAAGACAATTATATTTAATATAATAGGATAATTTAGTCATTATTTCACTATTTTACCGAATACATTATTGCATAACTTATCAAGGTCAAAAGATATTTAATAATGTTGTGTGTGTAAGTGTAAAGAAATCTTGAAGATATGACAAGTCGTGCAAACGTCATTTTAAATTTATATCATTAATGTCATTTATTAATCCACCAAGTCGAATTAATTATAACATGATTTAATCATGGCTAATTAAAGGGTATAAAGCTTAGACAACAGGGCATATGCACAATTTTCCATTCTGGTCGGATTCATGAAAACGCGGCAGACTCACCCGTCGCGGTTCAAGTCGCGACGAGGGCGGTCGGGCGCGACACGGGTCTGGCCGGTCTGGCCCGGTCCGGAGTGAATCGCGGCGGCTTATGCCGACGCGTTCTTGACGCGATGCCATCGGCCGGCGCGACTTCACTGATATCGCAGCGGATCACGCCGTCGCGATAACAAGTGAGATTGCCTTTTTTTCCCTTTTTCCAGAGCGAGTCCTCTCTGATATATGGAGTTCTAAATTCCATATAAAATAGTACGGTGATCCAAAAAGCACGAAACCAATTTTAAACGAAAGTAGACATGTATATCTATCAACATGCATTATTTGAAAATAGACAAGGTTTAGATATGCATTGATCGGGTTACTTTTTGGTGACCTAAACAGGCGCAGTCAGGGTTCAATGAATTAATTAAGGACGTATACTTGATGAAAAATTACGAAACAAAGGGCGTTTGAAAGCTAACACTATGTAGTATTTTAGAGAATTTTCTCATAGCAAGATATCAAGTATGCACGAAGTTAAAGGTAAACTTGAAGAGTCGGGTACATGCATCAGATAGAGATTCAAAGATTTAATTCTCCCTCATGGGAGGTCGAAATAGAGCAAGACCAAGGGCGTTTGAAAACTAGTATGATGTAGTTTAACTGAGAATTTTATCATGGCATGGGAACGAGTACATGCAAGGAATTAGAAAAAACATGAGATTTCGGGTTCATGGTACAGCAGGACTTCACGAATTAAATTTGCCCAAATGGATGCACAAAATACCACGAAACCATAGGGCTTTTGAGGAGGTACATGAACTCTACCTAGGGTAATTATTTCACGATTTTAGCTTGAGAGATTGCTTACCTTTCGTTGCAAGATTGAAAAGCTCGGGTTTTTGGACGAAGACGGGGTGAAATCCTTTGCTCCAAGCTCATTCCACCTTGCTCCTTCGTTCTCCAGCCTCTCCCTTCATCTCCCAAAGTCTAAGCACGAAAATGAGGGTTGATAGGGTTGGATTGGGTGTATATGGTTGCTACAAGAGTCCATCCTCTCTAAAACTCTTCCTACTTCTTCCAACTCTTTAATTTCTTTATTTATCCCCTTATTTCTTGTATTATCCCACCTAATAGGATAGATGAGAGGTCTAATTTCGTGGGTAATGGTTTAGGATAGGTCTAGGACTCTTATAGAGACATTTATAAGCTATTTAGTCATTATCTATCCATTTTTAATTATTTAAATATTAACTCCGAATTTACCATTATCTCCCATTTCTTGCATTAATCCACTAATTGACTTAGGGAGAGATCTAATTTCATGGATAATGTTAGGATGGGATGGAGACTCTTTTTAAGATAAGAGAGGTAAAATAATCATTATCTTAACCTTTCTATTTATTACTATTTTTAGGTACGAATTTAGACTAATTACTTCCCATCTCATGATGAGCTCTTCTCATTTGGGCCCAACAATTCCTGTTAGGTCCATTAACCAAACCCATTACTAATTTAACTTAATGGGTATGATTTAGTTTCCAATCATTCACCATTATCCTTATGTAAAATCTATTATCACACTTATTCAAGTAATTTTATATTTTAAATTGAATAGATATTATTCATGTCAATATTTCTAATATTCATCATTTGGACAATTACTCTTGGCCCAATAACTCATGTGAGCTTAATAGTACAACCCATGTACTTACTTTACTTAATGGGTTTTATTTATCCTTTTCATTAAAGAATTTATTTATGGGTCAAGATTGTCCATTGGTCCAAATATTATAATGGACTATCATCTCATATTATTTAAAGTCTACCCACATGTTTATTTTTATTTATAATCTACTTTGGGTCAGAAAATAATGGGTTCTTCAAACTTATTCCTTAATTATGCTAATAAGTCGCATAAATTCTTAAACTAAGTCCAAACGATTTTTCTATGCCCAGATTTCCTGAGGGTCATTAGAGAACATTATTTAAAGTATAACTACTATTTTTTACAAAAAATTATAGGGGTTTATACACATGCAAGCAAGACCAAGGGCGTTTGAAAATAGTATGATGTAGTTTAACTGAGAATTTTATCATGGCATGGGAACGAGTACATGCAAGGAATTAGAAAAAAAATGAGATTTCGGGTTCATGGTACAGTAGGACTTCACGAATTAAATTTGCCCAAATGGATTCACAAAATACCATGAAACCATAGGGCTTTTGAGGAGGTACATGAACTCTACCTAGGGTAATTATTTCACGATTTTAGCTTGAGAGATTGCTTACCTTTCGTTGCAAGATTGAAAAGCTCGGGTTTTTGGACGAAGACGGGTGAAATCCTTTGCTCCAAGCTCATTCCACCTGCTCCTTCGTTCTCCAGCTCTCCCTTCATCTCCCAAAGTCTAAGCACGAAAATGAGGGTTGATAGGGTTGGATTGGGGGGGGGTATATGGTTGCTACAAGAGTCCATCCTATCTAAAACTCTTCCTACTTCTTCCAACTCTTTAATTTCTTTATTTATCCCCTTATTTCTTGTATTATCCCACCTAATAGGATAGATGAGAGGTCTAATTTCGTGGGTACTGGTTTAGGATAGGTCTAGGACTCTATAGAGACATTTATAAGCTAGTTAGTCATTACCTTATCCATTTTTAATTTATTTAAATATTAACTCCGAATTTACACATTTATCTCCCATATTCTTTGCATTAATCCACTAATTGATTAGGGAGAGATCTAATTTCATGGCTAATGTGTTAGGATGGGATGGAGATCTTTTTAAGATAAGTAGAGTTAAAATAATCATTATCTTAACCCTTTCTATTTATACTATTTTTAGGTACGAATTTAGACTAATTACGTCCCATCTCATGATGAGCTCTTCTCATTGGGCCCAACAATTCCTGTTAGGTCCATTAACCAAACCCATTACTAATTTAACTTAATGGGTATTGATTTAGTTTCCAATCATCACCATTTATCCTTATGTAAATCTATTTATCACACTTATTCAAGTAATTTTATATTTTAATTGAATAGAATTATTCATGTCAATATTTCTAATATTCATCATTTGGACAATTACTCTTGGCCCAATAACTCATGTGAGCTTAATAGTACAACCCATGTACTTACTTTACTTAAGGGTTTTTATTTATCCTTTTCATTAAAGAATTTATTTATTGGTCAAGATTGTCCATTGGTCCAATATTATAATGGACTATCATCTCATATTATTTAAAGTCTACCCACATGTTTATTTATTTATAATCTACTTTGGGTCAGAAAATAATGGGTTCTTCAACTATTCCTTAATTATGCTAATAAGTCGCATAAATTCTTAAACTAAGTCCAAACGATTTTTCTATGCCCCGATTTCATGATGGGTCATTAGAGAACATTATTTAAAGTATAACTACTATTTTTTACAAAAAATTTATAGGGGTTTATACACATGCAATAATGATGTGTATCGTTTTAATTAATTGTATTTATAAATAGAAAATTTTCTATTTATCTATAATTTTAAATTAATGGATTTTCCGGGTACTACACTGGCAGAACAGAGCTCAGAGAAGCTCTGCTCGGCCAGGGGGGTTTGCTGCGAAATCTTGTGGGCGATTCGGCTTGTTAGGGTGGCTTGATGAGTTTCCATGCGAGGACGCTACATGGAGCGAGGAAACGTCGTACGAGCTTCGTTTCTTCGCGTTCTTCGCGAAGGTAGGGAGATTTCCCGTGGTTCGATCTGTGAATCGTTCGTGTGTGGTGGATAATGGTTTTCCTGTTTCTAAACCTTAGATAGCATGTGTAGGAACACATTAAAGCATGAAAATGGAATAAGAATCATAGGTTATAAAGAGTTTGGGTGATCCGAATGATGGATTCGGAATAGGGTTCGCATTTGTTAACGTAGTCTCTCTGGGAGTCGCGATCAGGTCGCGACACCTTGAATCGACGCGATCAGTAGGCGACTATCGTGCCGCCGCGTTCTGATGGTGACGCAGTACACTAACGCGTTAACAACCGAAGGTTGTTATCCATGATGCATGTAAGTGTTTTAATTATCCGTTTAGCATGGTTTGTGATATGTGATAATAGTAGGAGGTGCATGGCACTCTCTCTACGATCTGGGGAGCGTGTGGTGTGTAGTTTACCTGGTGTTCACGTGGTTTACGTGGAGGTTTCCCGTGGCTCATGCGTTATGCACGTGGTTTCTGTGTACGTGGTGTGTAGTTTGACACCTTCCGTGGATACCTCTTTAGTTGGGAGACCCAGGTTTTGTGTGAGCCAGGCACGTGAGTGCTCGAGGCTTGTCGTCTTCCTGGACACCCTCACTCTTGTGCTGAGTAGTATGTCCGGCTGAGGGAAAGACGACAGTGGGACAACGACGAGAGAGAGTTTGTTGTGTTGTCGCTTGTAGCGCGCTCGTAGTGGGGGGAGACGGACACCAGTAGACGTACTGGGCCCAAGCTAGTCCTGTTTCAGTGTCTCACTTTAGGGAGCTTAGGCCAGAGTCCCTAAGGTGTCAGGCATGGGCCTGCGAGGTGTGTAGCCTGCAGGTTGTGGTGGTTTAGTTTGACCTCCACGTTCTTTGTACTTGTTTAGTGGAGCAGCAACTGGACCTTTCGTCCGTGGCTGCGAGACTGTGAGGTAGTCCTGTGTTTGTTTGTCCGGTCAGTAACTGTGTCACGAACTAGTTGACGTGGCTCGAGTGTGGCATTTTTCTACAGTAGCTCGTAACACGGTTTTGGTGTTGCCGTTTATTATACATTGATCCTTATTAAGCGGCAAATGGTAAGTGGTACTTACAGTATATCCTGTTGATAGTATTATAAATTGTTAACGTAGCATTTCCTGCTTTACTACTTGTGTTGGTTTACTCGGTTTTCTAGGGAGTTTCCCTACTGAGCCAGTCACATGAGTCTCCCCCTACCTCCTACCAGGTGAGAAGATCGGAGATTTCACACCCGTCGTCCAGGGGGGTCTGCACCACTAGTAATTTTACTTTCTTTGTTGTTCACTCGGGGTATGCCCCAAGTTCTGTTGTGGTTTTGTTACAGTTGTGCTATGGCTATGTATATCTCATGTAAATTCTTGTGAGATTGTCAGATCTTATGAGTAATTAAGTTGTTCCTTTATGTTTTTACGGACATATGGTTTGATATCTCTTGCGAGGCTTCGGCCCGTTCACGGGAGGCGGACTCGAGTTAGGCTCATTGTTAGGTAACGGTCTGACAGCGAGAACCGTCACAGTAGCTGTATGGAATCTTTGGACGAAAACGTCCGGTAGTGGATTGCATGTTATCAATATCTGTTTAGATCACAAAGTGTTACTTGGTACTTCTCGTGATTGGAAAGTCTGTTAATCTATTATGAAATAATAGACAATATTTATTAAGTTAAAAATAAATTCTAAGTTATGGCTATAAAATTAATTGACTTTGGACCTAAAAGGTCATAATAAATAGAGTTCTGGTCAGAATGGACAGGTTGCAATTTTAGATAGTTGTTTTAAATGTAATTCTTGCCTTGACCTAGGCCAAGCTCCAAGGTTTATAGCATAGCTACCGCCCCTCCTTTCTCTCGATCTTGGTGCACCCCACCTCTCTCTCTCTCTCTCTCTCTCTCTCTCTCTCTCTCTACTATGTGGTGTGTGTGTGTGGATGGTGGAGCTGAGATCGGATGCTATCTAGAGGGTCATGGAGGAGAATCTATATGCAATGAGGCTTGTGGATACATCTAGAGGTCATTTACCTGGACGCTTGTGACCCCAAATCGTTCCCTTGACTGTAGGTGTTTATTTGAGAGTTTTGCAACCTTGCAAAGGGAAGAAATGTTCCCCTGTGAGTTTTATCAGTTTTTGTCCAATTTCGAAATGTTGGCAACGATACAATCTTAAGGCATCTTGCTTCCGTTGTCGTACTTGGCGATACCTTATAGAGTCATCCATGCATTCTCTTTCTTGTGGATTATTCCAAGTTTTTCCAATAACTCCTATTACTTAATGGTTAAAATGGTTGTCTTTCACCTTGATATCCACTTATCAACTCTCCACTTTACTTCCATTTTATGTCAATTCCTCTCCCTCTCTATTATTCTCTTTTACAAAGCAAGTATCAAGGGGGGATAATTTGTAGACACTCATTTTTGATCCATAACTTGAGTCATTTTTCTTATTCTCTTAATGATGCCCCAAATTAGTCATTGTTCTTGAGCTTATTCTTCGCCCAATCTGAGCCATTATACTTAAATTCCAAGCCCAATCTTGCTTTGAAAGTCAAAACCCACATAACTTAAAGCCAATGCAAGCATTGTTGTGATTCATCTTTTCTCTCGCTAAATGCGACATATTGCACTACCATGTTTTGAACATAACATGTATTCCACAAGTAGTTCAACTCTTCTTGGCTTTATCCTTTAGGGTGGTATTAAAAAAAATTTTTTGACTAAAGGCCAAGAAGGCCGAATTTTTATTAATAAAAAGGAGATTGTAACAACCATAGGCAAACCAATACAAAAAAACCAACAAAATAAAAGCTATCTAAAACTCCATGGATAATCTATCCCATGAATGAGTTCGCCGAAGAATAGCCCGAGGGCGTAAGCCTGTCGTCGAGAACTACGCTCCATATATTCATCCGATTCCATTTTAGATGTCTCTTGATCAAATCAAAAGTCAGGCATGAAGATATTTTCCGTTTTAGCAAGATCAGCGATAGACGAAGCCTTCATCTGCGAATCTAAAGTTGGAGGTTGAACTAGCATATTAATAGCATCTATCGGACGCAATGGGCTCGGAGAACGTTCTCGGGTACTCGGGAGGCAAATCCTAACACCCCCTTTGCGAGATGGTCGTGATATTCGTCGACCAGAAGACGACCCACTGGAAGGGGAGTTTAAGGACACTCCAATAGCTACCTTCCCTGGGTAGCTGGGGACGACGCATCACTTGTGCAATGTCTGGAGTATTTATCTGGGCAGTAATAGGATCCGCAACGTCAGCCTCCTAGAAGAAATATTCTCCACTTGCACATCTTTTTGAACCTGCCAACCCATGCTGTTTGCAAACCGACTCGCAAGTGAAGCTACCACGTGAGCCACCGTGTGGGCCCAGCATGGCCCATGGGCTTCAGAGATACAGCACAGGAAGTGGCCCATCGGCAACAGGGAGAGGCAAAGATGTCGCTGTGAACCGCCAAGCTGGCATTGCCTGCCACTTCTGCCTCGCCAGCAGGTTCGCCTGCCACTTCTGCCTTAATAATTTTAATGATTTTTAAGACTTTTCTCTAAATCCCTTTTCATAATTATCCTTGAAATAGCCTAAAACTCATTTTTTAAGAATTTATCGTCCAGAAATTAGAATTTTTTGTTACTATCCTTTAGTTCAAATTAGAGTTTCACTTCTTTATAAACACAGCCCTAGGGCCAAAAGACCAAGAAAAATTTGTGGAGCCGTGATGCAACACTTTCAACCTATCCTTGTCCATCCTCAAGCCAAGAAGTAGTGCCTTTGGGCATCTCTTCCCTCTCTCTTCTCTTTTACTCTTTAGTTCATGTATACATGCTACTCTAGAATTTCTTTCAATTTCTCTCTTAATTTCATCTCCTAAGCATGATACACACACCACTTTTATCCCAAATAGGGGTTTCAAACCCATCCGTTTAAGTTCCATCCAATTCTTCATATCATTTCTCATTAAAAGTGGATTCTTCATATAACTACGTTTTAATGGATTTCTCTTATTCTTAATCATTTTTTTAGGTCTAGACAAACAAGACAACACGAGACCCTTACTCTCTGACATGAAATGAATGAAACAAGGGCTAACTATCCATGTTTATATGGGGTAAAATTCATGCCTACTAGTGGGCCTGGGGATCAAGGAGTCAAGGCTTTGGTGGCCCAGGGCCATTCTCATTCATCTCTATGGACTGTTGTAGGGGAGCGGAGTAATGATTGGGCTTAGTCTTGTCCTCCTACACTGGTAGGCAAGGTGAATGGGCCCTAATGAACCATGTCGATTTTACCTCACCTCACAGTGTGTAGCAACTCTCAATTTTTAAATTAAGATAAATAAATTTAAATTAAAAAAATTGTAAATAAATTGGAAACCCATTAAGTAAAATAGGTGATGGACTTTCCTAAATAACTTGTACATGAGTTAATGGGCCACAAAGCTGAAGCCAATTATTGGATTGGAGATAATTAAGCTAAAATTCATACTTTAAATATTAGTAGATTAAAATGGGTTAAGATTATCACTAAAATGACTCATAAATATCCTAAAAAGAGTCCTAACCCTATCCTAACTCCTTGGCCACAGAATTAGAGCCCACCCCATGTCAAAGGGAAGGATAAATACTAGGAAAAAGATGGATAATTATGGGAAATTCAGAGTTGAAAGAGACGGAAGAGTTTTATGTGTTTAGTTAACCCTAAACATACAAATACACCTCCATTTCGTCTCTAGCTGACCCTATTGAACCCTTGGAGCTTGGAGGACGAGGAGGAGAAGCTTTTGGACGTGGAGATCATGAAGAAGGAGGCTAGGAACAAGGAGATATTCGAAGTTCTTCACTTTCTTGCCCTAGGATTCAAAGAGCTCAAAGATAGGCAATCTCTCAAGCAAAAATTAAATTAAACTCGACCCTAAAAAGCGCATGATCCCATCTTCGAAAGCCCCATGTTTTTCTCATTTTTATCATGCCAATAAGGAGTATTTCATGCTCCAAGTTCTGTCAAGAACTGATAATCAGTCTATCTCCATGTAATTTAAATAAATTACACATCTATTTTGGTGATTAACAAAACTATGATAAATGTTACTAAACATTTCTATGAAGTCTAAGCACAGGAAATAAAAAAGGGAAAACAAGCCAATCAAGTAAGTATTCATCACACACAACAATATAAGTTCAAAGCATCAATATTGTCTAAGTACACATCGATTTCCACTATAAGTCATAACGTTTCTATAGAGATATAACGATTCCTTAGTTTCATAACGATTTCATACTCATAAGGATTCGCTATGTGTTTTTAACGATTTGTTAAGTGATCGCAACGATTTGCCCTCACAACGATTCGTTAAAGTGATCGCAACGATTTGCCCTCACAACGATTCGATAAGTGTTCACAACGATTTATTTAGTGATCGTAACGATTGCTTTCCACAACGATTTCTTTAGTGATCGTAACGATTGCTTTCTGCAACGATTCCTTTAGTGATCAACGATTTGTATATCGATTTGTTCAGAATATCACAACGATTTGTATATCGATTTGTTCAGAACATCACAACGATTTGTATATCGATTTGTTATTACAGCATAACGACTTGTACATCGATTTGTTCATAACATCACAACGATTTGTATATCGATTTGTTCAGAACATCACAACGATTTGTATATCGATTTGTTCATAACATCACAACGATTTGTATATCAATTTGTTCATAACATCTTAACGATTTGTACATCGATTTATTCACAACAACATAATCACTTGTACATAGATTTGTTCATTACAGCATAACGACTTGTACATCGATTTGTTCATAACATCACAATAATTTGTATATCGATTTGTTCAGAAAATCACAACGATTTGTATATCGATTTGTTCAAAACATCACAACGATTTGTATATCGATTTGTTCATAACATCACAAACGATTTGTATATCGATTTGTTCATAACATCACAACGATTTGTACATCGACTTGCTTATAACATCATAACGATTTGTACATCGATTTGTTTATAACTTCATAGCGATTTGATTACTAATACATATAACAATTTGTGTATGTATCTCTTTACTTATGAATGCACATCGATTCACTCATCTACACAATGATTTCGTAAGTCATGTATATAACGATTTCATGGAAAACAACGATTTGATTTTCAAACTAATTCTTGAAAACGTTGAAAAGTCAAAGTCTTCACATGTATCCTTTTGACAGCCATGCATTTATTATGACAGTACGTATCTCTGCATGCATGCAGACAATATCTTCCATTATCGTATCTTCTCTGTAAACATCTTTTAGAACAATAAGATGGCATTACTATTTTGATGAACATTCATTCTGACGTTGACTGACAACAAGAGATAGCTTAGTTGTCTATCGTTCAAGCTTTAAATATGTGCAGGTCTCTGACAACATCTGCCATACAACGTTGGACAAAATAGAAGCCAAGGAAGACTACAAAAGATCCTCTCTCTCTTTGCGTGCATAAAAAGATAAAGGACTGTTGATTGGAAGCTTCCAAGTGTCAAACAGTCTAACGTACACTTATGCATAGAGACAACGGGCACCTCAACGTTCGAATTTCAAATGATGATATATATAGAAGGATGAAGTTCCTGAAATGAGCAGGAGAACGGTTAGAGAACAAGTAGTTTTCCAACGCCTTCAACCTTCTGCAAGCCTTTCTTAGAGCCAAGCAAAAACTCCATTAGTCTTAGCTCTCGCTCTCTGTGTCGAGTTCAATCTGTGAGAGAGCTTTTTGTTCTAAGAAGAGTCCTTGATTGTAGATCTCTTTCTTCTCAGTCCCTGCTTCAGATCAAGCAGTTTCTATAAGCTGATCTAGGGGCATCATCTCTTTAACACATTCTCTTGTGTTATTCCCTTTGTTGTGAAGGATGACCTGGTGAGGTATCCAGGGTGTTGTTCCCTTCGGGTGAAGGAAGACCAGCTGGGGGCTGGGTGCTGTAGTGTCTTTAAGGGGGACTATACCCTTTTTAGTGAAATCCTGAGATATTGCTCAGGGACTGGACGTAGGACTAAGGAGAGGAGATCCGAACCAGATAATTCTTTGTGTCGTGTGATTGCTTTTGTGTGTTTGATCTTTCGATTCACTAACACTAACAATCTGCAAAGTGTGTTTTGTGTGACTGTTTTGTGAACAGGTTTTGAGTGTTAAATAAATTTTTAAGAATCTCATTCACCCCTCTCTGGGCTTGCTAGCTGGGCAACAAGTGGTATCAGAGCTAGTCTCTTCGCAGAGAAGAAAGATCCAACGATCTGAAGAGAAAAGATCAAATGGCAGCCCAAGGTCACTCAGAAGGTCAGTCAGTCAACAGGCCACTGCTATTCGACGGAGAAGATTACACCTACTGGAAAACAAGAATGGAATACTTCTACAAGGATTCGATTCCAAATATGGTCCATAGTAGAAGAAGGCGATCTAGTGTTCTAAACAACAGAGACAACTGGACAGAAGATGATAGAAAGAAGATTTCTCTCAACTGCAAAGCCAAAAGCATTTTGCGTTGTGCCCTCAGTAAAAAGGAATTCAACCATGTATCTGCCTGCAAATCCGCCATGGAAATGTGGGAAAAATCAGGATCATTATGAAGGCACCGACAAAGTCAAGGAAACCAGGATAGACATTCTGTGACACAATATGAAAGGTTCCAGATGCAGCCAGGAGAATCTAAACCCAAATGTTCAGCAGATTTACAGACACACCAACGGGTTAGCAGAATTAGGAAAAAGCTATGAGATGGGAGACATGGTAGGAAATTTAGATCCCTACCATCTTCTTGGACTCCCAAGGTAACAGCTATAGAAGAAGCCAATGACTTGAAAATGATGTCATTGAAAAAACTCATTGGGTCCCTCACGGCCCATGAGATAAACATGGAGAGATTAGGAGAATCATCCACTAGAAAGAAGCACACAAATGCCCTCAAAGCAGCAGAAGGCAGCTCTGAGGAAAATCAGAAGATGAAGCCAACAGTGAAGACAGTGAAGATAAAGAAGCAATGCTGTCTAGAAGACTACAACGGATATGGCCAAGAAAAAGAAGTATCAATCTGGCAGATGATACTTCAAAAAGGGAAAGGATTTCAAGAAACCTGAAGCAAAGGACATAAAGAGAATGAACCAATTTGTTATGCGTGCAAGAAACCAGGACACATCAAGGCAGAGTGTCTAAAGCTCAAGAAATCTGAATTCAAAAAGAAGGACAGTTCAAGAAAGTTTAGAAGATATAAGAAGAAAGCCATGACAGCAGATTGGGACAACAATAGTGACTCGGATAGCGAGTCAGGTCAAACAGTGAGGAAGAAGAAAATGCTAACTTAGCCTTCATGGCAGACATCGCAGAAAAGGTAACCTCTGACTCATCCTTTTCTTCCTGTAATGATTCTGATTAAATAACATAGAAGATGCTTTAATGAACTGTATGATAAATATTAGAAGTATCTAAATTATTAAAAGCTAGTAAGAAAAATGTTGCATGTCTGAAAATACTAATTCAGATTTAAAATCAGAAATGAACAACTAGAGAAGCAAGTTAGTGAACTAAAAAAGAAGAAATGAGTTGCTATGCGAAAGTCTAAAAGATAAAAATACACAAATAACAAAATTAGAAAAACAAGAAAGTTCAGACGAATTAAGAAAGGAAATCAAGAGACTAACAGAAGAAAATAATAAACTATCAAATACGTTAGAAAATTTACTAATGGTAAAAATTCCTTAATACTAAAAGGAGCCAGAAGATCAGGTAAAAGGAAGAATGGATTAGGTTACATTCCACCAGATAATGAAGATACAACAATATACCTTAAAACATATCCAACTCCAAAATTCGTACGTGAACAAGATATAGCATATAAATCAAACTTTAAATATACTTCATATGAAAAGTAACTAAAACTACATGTTGTAGTCACTGCAACAAGCTAGGTCACAGTAAAATAACATGTCCAACTAAACATAGAAGATGGATAATCAAAAGAAAAAACGATGACACTAACCAACCAGGACCCAAAAGAACTTGGGTACCTAAAACTTGATGTTTTCATTTCAAGAAAAACCTCGGGCATCCAAGTGGTACTTGGACAGTGGATGCTCAAAGCATATGTCAGGAAACAGAAGGTTGTTTACCGATTTAGAAGCTGAGGAAGGCACAGTCACCTATGGGGAGATAATGGAAAAAAGGACTGTGATAGGCATGGATCAGTGAGCAACAAAGACAAGACAGTAATTGAAGATGTTCTGTATGTAAAAGGCCTGAAGCACAACCTTACAGCATTAGCCAGTATGCGACAAAGGACATCAGATCAGGTTCAGAATCCAAATGCAGTATTATGAAGGATGGAGAAGTGATTTTTGAAGCCAACAGAGAGAAGAATCTGTACGTACTCTACCTTGAACAACTGAAAGATCAAGACATTGTTGAGCAGTCAGGAAAGAACAGTCAACTGAGCTGTGGCACAGAAGATTGAGGCACTGCCGTCTAGATGCATGAGAAATCTGATCCAAGAGAAACCTGGTGGAAGGTCTGCCAAAGGTCAGCACAAGAATAGACGGTGTTTGTGGACCATGTGCAAAAGGAAAGCACACTAAGCATCCTTCAAGTCAAAGACTGTGGTACAACCTTCAAACCCTTAGAACTCCTTCATATGGATATTTGGGCCAATGAGGACCACAAGTCTTGGAGGAAAGAATTTTGGATTCAATAGTAGATGACTATTCAAGATTCACATGGGTATCCTTTCTAGAAAACAAAGATGATACATTTGATAGCTTTGTAAGCTTCAGCAAAAAGGTTCAGAAAGATAAGAAGTTCAGCATTATGGAATCAGGTCAGATCATGTAGGAGAATTCCAAAATGATAAATTCGCAAAATTCTGTGATGACCAAGGAATAGAGCACAATTTCTCAGCACCAAGGAGCTGTGGCACAGAAGATTGAGGCACTGCAGTCTAGATGGCATGAGAAATCTGATCAAGAGAAACCTGGTGGAAGGTCTGCCAAAGGTCAGCACAAGAATAGACGGTGTTTGTGGACCATGTGCAAAAGGAAAGCACACTAAGTCATCCTTCAAGTCAACGACTGTGGTAACAACCTTCAAACCCTTAGAACTCCTTCATATGGATTTATTTGGGCCAATGAGGACCACAAGTCTTGGAGGAAAGAATTTTGGATTCATTTAGTAGATGACTATTCAAGATTCACATGGGTATCCTTTCTAGACACAAAGATGATACATTTGATAGCTTTGTAAGCTTCAGCAAAAAGGTTCAGAAAGATAAGAAGTTCAGCATTATGGAATCAGGTCAGATCATGTAGGAGAATTCCAAAATGATAAATTCGCAAAACTGTGAGACCAAGGAATAGAGCACAATTTCTCAGCACCAAGGACACCACAGCAGAATGGAGTTGCTGAGAGAATGAATAGGACTTTATTGGATGTCACGTCCCGAGAATTACGCAGCGGATATTTGTTAATTAATTCGAGTCGATATTTCGAGACGTGACAGTCGGAAAATAAGCCTCTAGCTAGCGCGCACTAAATGTGTATCAACACAACATCATAATAGGCCCAAATGTGAACTCATTATAAATTGTATTCAAATCTCATATTTGTCTCAGATAAACTAATACAAACTAAGACTCAATAAAAGCAAAAGTACATAATACCTCACTTCCTACTACATTGTTCTAACACTCAAATAAACTAACTATAGATAGACTCATGTTTGGAACGCTCTTCACTCGGACTCATTCTCATCCTCGACTTGCTCTTCCTCTTGCACTTCATAGTCACCTAGCTGGGTAAAAGTAGGGAATGAGCAAACTAGTCCAGTAGGATTTATATCTCAATGTGTGGGCAATGATATAAGTGATTAACATTTTAGAACTAGGCAAGTACGATGAATGATAGCAAGTACGAATAAAACTCGTTAAAACATGATATATAAACAAGCTAGATGAGTGAACAAGATAGAACAAGATGACAGATAGAACTAACAATAGATCACTTTGTACAAGCACGCGAGATTTCACTCGATGTCAATAGCTTTCAAGAACGCAAGATATCACTAATTGCATTAAATGCAGGATGGCCATATCACGCAAGCAAGCAAGCACGCACGAGCACGATCAAGTAACACTAATCAGGCACGTAGACACTAATGTACACCGAGAAAAGATCCATCAAGAATGTACACTAGGACACGTGTATGTGGTATTGTATCTATCATTCAACACGCACACACGATTTTCCCAGCGCAGATGCAACGCCGTAATCATTATACCCCATGGTTAACAGTATATCTATGACTCGCCATCATTGGGGCTAGATTGGAGCCCTGGACACAGTCGTGCCCTGTCAGCATCTCACTTAAATTTTAAATGTAGATACCCACAGTCATAATAATGGCAAATGAGAGTTTCAATAAGTAAGCATGTGTATGTCATGTTCATGATGATGAGGGGAAGCAAGTAATAAGTAATTGAACATGATTTCATGATAACAATGATCAAGAGATAAATTCGGCAGCATAACGGTACGATTCATCATTTAGTTCAATCTTCACATTAATGGCTTTAGTCTGGATTGTCAAATCACACTCATGAGAACAAGAGGAGAAAGGAAGTGCACGCTATCTTCAGGGAACTTCAATGGTACAACCAACTCATCGGCCATGTGGGAATCCATGGTCAGAGGAGATTTATGGAGGCCTTGGTGAAAAGGTCGCTAGTCTAACCGATTCGGATGACCGGTAGAGAGTTTCCACTTTCCCAAGAAAAGGTTGCCTAATAGTGCTAGTGTGTAGTGCGGTACGCGTGTCTCAATTCACAAACCATCGGTCTCAAACTCGCAGGAAGCACTTGACAATATAACATGGAATAAAACTATGCGCTTTAATAATCATGGATTGCAAGATTTTATGATAAACCTTATCATTTAAACATGGTAGAATCAGTAGGAAGATTAATCATAAGTAGCACGAATGGATCATAATATTTAAGAGCACTTAGAATAGCATTCATGTAATAAAGCTTTAAATGGGTTAATCACTTTTAAGCCATTAAATAACAATCATGAAATGATCGGACCAAGACATGCAACTTACACAGTAAATATCCGTTTTAAACAGACCTCGGGTATATGCGGTAAAATTTGCAGAAAACATGTGGTTTCAGGTAAAAATCCTGAGATCGCGACATGGGTATACAAGGAAGGCGACATGGGTGTCAGGCCGGGGTCAGATCGCGACAGGGCCTTACAAGGAAGGCGACAGGGTGTTGTCAGGCCGGGGTCAGATCGCGACATGGGTATATAAGGAAGGCGACGGGTCGGGGCCAGAAGGCGACACAGAGGTGTGAGCATCGCGACGGGTTTGTCAGATCAGGTGGCCGGATAGCGACGGAGCGCATGTCGCCTTGAGAAAGTGACAAGGGGTATGTCGCAATCAAACTTCTGAACGCGACCTATCGGGCCGTCGTGTTCATAGGGTCCGTGCCTGACTCTGACAGAGCAAGGACATAGCTTTGGATTGCGGACCAGAACTTCCATATATTGACACAGGGTGCTTCCGAAATAGAGAATAAATTGTACAGTGTATGAAAAATAACCAAACCAGTTTTAAACTAATCTAGACATGCTAGGGTGCTTACAGTAAATCGGAATTAGAAAATAATGAGGGTTTGGACAAGCTTTAATCCAGTCAAACTCAACGTAGAAGACAAGTGTATCCTGAAGACGTAGTTTCATGCAGCAACCCTCACGTGCTTATAACTATCTAACTAATGTGATTTAGACAAATGTTCAACATGAAACTGACGAGGACATCTAGTAGAATAACTTTCATGTCATGAGTTTACTCTAATTCGGTCTTGAAACATGTGCAACATATTAAGAACGGGAAAAGCCCTAACAGTGCGCGACTTTGGCAAAACGCTTATAATTCAAACTCTACTAAATGAAATTTGATGAAACCAGTGGGAAACGAAATTTAACTTGATGCTCTACACATTGGTATAGGATATGTTAAGGTTTGGCTCGAGAAAACCTACCTTATGGGTTGAAGAAGTCTTGTTTTCCAGAAAACCCGTGTTCAGACCACTTGAGGAAAACGCTTACTACTCCGTGTATACTGCATGGAATTTGGGCATTCCACTTGGGTTATAACGTAGACTTGACCCTCTTTCCAGGGGTATAGGCCTTGCAAGGTTTGGTTTAGGTTTTACTCACCTTTGGTCGACTTCAAGAGGACGGTTTGTGCAGGTCGCAGCAGAACGAGAAGGGGAAGAAGAAGAGCTTCTTGTGGTCGTTCCACAGCTCCTCAGCCACCAAGAGCTCCTTCACACGACCCCAGCAAGTTCTAAATTCGTTCCTAGGGTTTGGGTGAAGAGTATTAAACATCCATGGTGTTTAGGAGTCTATTATGACTAGGAAAGCCAAGTTGCGGTTTTGACATGTTAGTTTCCTATTTTGAGGATTTCTTCCTCCCTTGAGTGTGTGAGGCTTTAGGAAACCTCCCACCATAGTTAGGCACGAATTTGGGTTGCCAAGAATGCATGATTGCATCCCAATTCAACTCAAATTATCTCTTTCTAATTTCAGCCTATTTAGAGTTACGAATTTCTATGCATTTTCTTGCTTTATTTGATTATTGGGCCAAATGATGTCCATTGGCCCAATTATGATATTAGGTCATTAATATATATTGTTAGAAGCATTTCTAACATTTTTATTTAATTTATGATTGCGTTGTATTTCCGTGTTAACGGTTTCCGACTTGGTTCCTAATTTGGATAATCGGTCACAATAATTCTTAAACCTAGCTCGCATGATTTTTTTGACCAATTTTCTTGATGGGTCATAGAGGATATTATTTGAAGCCCATATATGATTTTTATTTAATTTTCTAACTCATCCAAGTACGTATGATAATGTATTTCGACTTATTCATGAATTACGATAATAAGTCGCGAAACACTTTAAACTTAGCTAATCCAATTTTCTGGCACATGTTTCTTTGTGAAACATTTAGTAATAATATTTGGTTGATTTATAATTTTCACGGAATTTTTGATGTGTTTTAGCACATATGATAATGATACGTATGTTTTAATAGAAATTATTTATTTCCATTTAATTGAATTTTTTATATAATTGAAATTTTCAGGGTGCTACATTGGACATGGCAAGAACAATGTTATCAGAATATGATCTGCCAAGATATTTTTGGGATGAAGCAGTCAACACAGCAAGTTACATCATCAATAAAGTAATGATCAGGCCTATCTTGAAAAAGACTGCGTATGAATTGTTCAAGGGAAAGAAGCCCAAGATCAATCACTTGAGGACATTCGGATGTCCATGCTTCATCCACAACAACGACAAAAGAGACATTGGTAAGTTAGATGCCAAATCAGATGAAGGCATCTTCATGGGGTATGCTTCTAAACCAAAAGGATATAGAGTGTTCAATAAACATACTTTATTGATTGAGCAGTCAGTAACATTATTTTGATGAAACTAACACTTCCTTAAGAAAGGAAGAAGATAGTGATAATGATGATGCAGATGAATTGTCTAAGAAATTAAATAATACATCAATTGAGGACAAGGAAGATCCACCTCTGGAAGACCTCCAACAAAGGATATTTCTCATCAAAATCTTCCAAAAGAGTGGAGATACAAGAAAGATCACCCTCCTGAAAACATCATTGGTGATTCATCTGTAGGGTAAGAACAAGAGGTAACATAATTCAATGTGATTCTTTAGATTTTGTTTCTCAAATAGAGCCTAGGACAGTCAATGAAGCCATCACTGATGAATCTTGGATTTTAGCCATGCAAGATGAACTGAATCAGTTCAAGAGAAACCAGGTTTGGTCACTTGTTCCTAGACCATCAGATCATCCAGTGATTGGCACCAAATGGGTGTTCAAAATAAATTGGATGAAGCTAGTGTGATCATAAGAAACAAGGCCAGATTGGTAGCTCAAGGCTATTCCCAAGAGGAAAGCATAGATTTCGATGAAACCTATGCGCCTGTGGCTAGACTTGAGGCTATTAGAATCCTACTTGCATATGCATCTGCACTAGATGTGAAATTATTTCAAATGGATGTAAAGTCTGCATTTCTTAATGGTTTTATTAAGGAGGAAGTTTTTGTAGAACAACCTCCAGGCTTTGATGACACTGAATTTCCAAATCATGTTTTTAAATTACACAAAACTTTATATGGTTTAAAACAAGCACCTAGGGCCTGGTATGAAAGGCTTAGATCTTTTCTATTAAACCATGTTTTATCAGAGGTCAAGTAGATAGTACTCTGTTCATCAAATCCAAAATCAAACATATATTGCTTGTTCAAATTTATGTTGATGACATAATATTTGATTCTACTGACGAATCTCTTTACAAGTACTTTGAGAAGCTTATGCAGGGAGAGTTCGAGATGAGCATGATGGGAGAGCTCAACTACTTCCTTGGATTGCAAATCAAATAAGGAAAGGAAGGGACTCACATCTGCCAAGCTAAGTACACCAAGGAGCTCTTAAAGAAGTTTGGATTTGATAATGCCAAGCCACTGTCAACACCTATGAGCACATCAATAAGAATGGATAGTGACAAAGATGGTAAGAATGTAGATCAAAATTCTACAGAGGTATGATAGGATCCTTACTATACTTAACTGCTAGTAGACCTGATATTTTATTTAGTGTATGCATATGCGCTAGGTATCAGGTAGATCCTAGAGAATCTCATCTAATTTCAGTAAAACTAATTTTTAGATATTTAGCTAGAACTCATGACTTAGGTCTTTGGTATCCAAAATCATGTGAAATTAACTTAGTAGGATACTCTGATGCTGACTACGCTGGATGCAAAATAGATAGAAAAAGCACCAGTGGTTGTTGCCAATTCCTTGCAGGATGTCTGATATCATGGTCCTTCAAGAAACAAAACTCAGTAGCACTGTCAATAGCTGAAGCTGAGTACGTAGCTGCTGGAAGTTGCTGTACACAACTCCTATGGATCAAGCAACAACTTGAGGATTATGGGCTACATATCAAGACAATTCCACTATTATGTGACAACACAAGTGCTATAAATTTAACCAAGAATCCAGTACAACACTCAAGGACTAAACACATTGAGGTTAGATATCATTTCATTCGTGATCATATAGCTAATGGTAACATAGATATTTCCTTTATTGATACAAATAATCAGTTAGCAGATATCTTCATAAAGGCCTTACCTGAAGAGAGGTTTACATCTCTTAGAAGGGAATTAGGCATGTGCAAATTGTGAAAGATTTATCTATATAAAACTGAAATATAAATTATCAGAATGTTAATTATTTTTCCTCTCTAGGTTTAAGCGAATTTCCACAAATATTCTTGTAAAAATATTCTTAGAGATTCGCTATTTTATAAGTCTCTTATTCATATTGAACTGGTCATTTTTTCGTTTTCCGTCACAATGGCGCCTCTGGTTTCGAAAAAGTCATTATTTCCCTGATATACCTGAAATCTGTGTGGAAACGATTCACATCCTTTTCTTCATCTCCTTCCTCCTACCTGAGGCGATACCCTAACGACTCCGGCATCGACTCTCTGGGATTTCAAGCTTCCAACCACTTCCCGCCAAAATTTTTTTTTTGGGGGTTTCTGTTCCATTCCTCTTTCCAGTCCTCCAGAAACTCTCTCCGTTCAAATCCATGGCCTCTTCTGGTAGTTCCGGCAGCGTCGGGGGCTACAGAGCCGAATTTCTTACTTCCGATCAGCAAGTAAGGTTTGCGTCTGTGAAAATCAAGCTATGCGGTCATAAAGCAGTGGATGTGGAAGATTTGCAGAAGAACGGAATGGGAGTATCGTCGAAGCATTGGACAGATTGAAGTGGACGAAATGGCTACTTCTCTGAAGTAAGTTTTCGGACCTGGTAAAAGCTTTCTATGTGTGTCTGAAGTCAGAGGCAGATGGGACCTTGACTTCCATGGTCAAGGGAACCCAATTAGGGTCACACGAGAATTATTGGCATCACTCTTCGGTGTGGGTACCTCCGGACACAGTGGAGTTCACACTGTGAATATCCAAGAAAAGGGTTTAGGGATAGTTGGTCCCGAATTCAGACTAAAAGATGACAAAGTATATGTAAATCAGTTGAATGCATTCAATCGCATACTGCACTTTGTAGTTTGTCAGATTGTGGTTCCAGAAGTGCTACCTTTTCAACCTGCACTAGGGTGATTCAGATTTAATGTTCTGGGCTATCAAGAATCAAGAATCAACACTACAGAGCTCATGATTGAAAGGATGAAGTTTGCAAGCTCTCAGGTATGGGACGTTAAGAGCAAGCTGAATGTTTCTTTACCTTATGCCCATCTCCTGACGAAGATTTTTCAGCACTATGGCATAAGTGTAGTAGGAGATGTGTCTGAGAAGATGGGCCAAGCAATCCGGTCCAGAAATTTAAGGCAAAGTGGATTCTCTGTGGTAAATGGTGTATGGTCAAAGACTTCTGTGGCTGAGGGTGAAGCCATCATTGGCGAAGCCCAAGAAGGTCAGGAAGCAGTTCAAGCAGCAGCAGAACTAGAAGTAGCAGCAACACCATCTGTTGAAGCAGAACCATCAGCAGCAGTAGAAGCTCAAATTGAAAGAGCTAAAGCAGCAGCAGCTGCAGTATCCAGCAACGAATTGAGGATATCCCTCCAGAGGTCATTGAGCCTATTGGCCATAGTTCAAAGGATCCTCCTCTCTTTCCCGAGTAGCCACTATACTCAAGGATGTGCTGGACTCCATCCAAAGTACTCAAGAGGAGTCAGAAATTGGTGGTGATTCAGTGACAGAAACTGTGGCTCTAGGCCACACTAAAGAAATCATTGTGGAGGAAGCTCCCATTCAGGGGGAGCAAGAAATCACTGTTGAAGAAGTTCAAATGGAAGATGCTCCTGATCAAGGGGAGCAATCATATGAGAAAGAAGGAGCACCTTAGGGGGAGCACACTGAAGATATTTCTATCAATGATAAATTCACTGAGGAACATGCAGATTTTGTGGAGCCCATTACAAGGGCAAGCCAAAAGGGAAACGAGTAGCTCATCGAAGGTCAAAGAAGAAGAAACTGAAGGTCAACTTGAAGCCTGTCATCAGAAGGTTGAATGAGCAAGGAAAAAACCATCATATCTATGCAATCGGATATTCAGTCCATCACTATCAGCCAAACTTCTGTAACAAATGAACTTGGAACTTTGTCCACTAAAGTTCATAGCTTGAGAGATGATTTAGAATGTTCAAGCAATTATGCAGATGGATGAAAGGTGAGTTTGACAGTGTCAAGAAGCTCATCTCTTCAAGGGTACAAACCTCCTCTGCCCCTCCTGATCTCTCTCATGCTGATCCAGTTAGTAATGCAGGGCCATCAGGGTCAAGGGCAGTAGAAGTAAATGCAGGGCCATCAGGGCCAAGGCCAGCAGAAGAAAATGCAGGACCATCAGGGCAGCTTCCAGAGGCATCAACAGGGCCATCGGGCCACAAAATGATGAGAATATAATACCTGCAGCGGAATCTTGTGGCGTTGAGAAGCTGGGGCCATCAGGGCCATTGAAGTGTGGTTGGGCCACCAGGGCCATTGATCTCTGAAGGTATGGATCCAAGTGTAGTTGAGTCTGCTGCTGCTCCCGAAGCCCTTGAGTCTTCATCTCTTGCAACACCAGACCCTCCCTCACCACCTTCTTCTTCCACAACACCTCCAGCTCCACCTACCTTCAAACAACATGCACCAAGAACCATCTTATCTCCAGCACCTTTTCCCTCTGAACCTTATTCGTCTCCTATCATGCCCACTACCATTTCCACATTCATTCCTCCCTCTCCTCCTGTTGATACCGATCCTTCAGTTTCTTCATCATCTGGTCCCTCATCAGTCGGGCCATCCACTATTCTTTCTCCTAAATCATTCCTTCATCCTCCTATTCCACCTACATCTGTTTCAATTTCTCCTACTGATCCACGACTTGCCAGTGTTTTTCAAAATAAATTTGAGGATGAGTTGGAACGAACCACACTCATCACAATCATGGCAGTTGCTTCCCATGTTCATAGGACTGATTCTTCTAGTCCTGTTTCTAAAAAGAGGAAAATTACAAAAAACTCTTGCTCTTTCCTCTGAACCCTTGTTCCTCCTCTTTGGTACTCCCTCACAGTTGAAATTGAAGGAGACCAATTTACTGTGAATATCTCCAAAAATGTTCTCCGCCAACCTTTTTGGCATTCCTTTTCTCAATCTTACCGAACACCTTAACATTATATTTCCCTACTGCCACCTTTCCAAAGCCGACCAACTCAAAATCTTCCAATTGGCTGAATGCAAGACTGAAGATCAATGGGCTAAAGGGCATAAGACTCTCTACAACAAGTATCTTCTTGCCAGATCAGACAACACCCCTCGATAGGATCATCCTCTCACCCTTTCTGAGTGGTTTGTATTTCATCATCAAGCACTTTGGGGCCCTTTCATTCTCAAAGAAATCAGAATCACCAGGTGCTTCCAGCTTTACAATGATTTTCGTTATCTACAAAAGCTACTCGAAGTTCAGTTTGGCCAATTCCATGGGGCTCTTGCTATTCTTCGATCTGAAAGTCCCATTAATTGCCCTTTCCCAGTGGACTTCACCACTCTGCAGATACCTGAAGTTGTATTTCTTCCGAAGTTACACTCCTTGGTCTTGGATTCCTCCGTTGGCTCTCATGCCTTTGAAAGATTTTCCAGAGTCATGGGGATAATCTCAGCTCAGCAGAGTCGACTTCCCTCCTTTCAAAGGTTTATCTTTCGCGAATATCATCTGGGACACATCTCCTCTGCAGTGCTTGCTCCCTTGATGTCTGAATGTGAAAGGCTCTCTCCCACAGATTGGGAGAAGTACTACAATCAATCTGCTCTCCAGTTAGAATCCTTGAACAACTCTTTGGTCCGAGCAAGCAAGCCACCTCTCTCTACTGAAGCTTTTCTGGACTTGAATTCCATAAATCCAGTTCAGGAACTGTTTGTGCAATGGGCTGAGCGGTACTCCGCTTTAATTTCCTTAAAAAAGGACCTGAAGGATCATCAGTTCTTCTATCCTGTTACCATTGCTCACTTTCTTCAGCGTACCAGTTTTGGGAAGTCAAGCCATTTCGGTTCACCCTTATAAGAATCAGTACGCGCGTTTCTTAGATGATCAGCGGCAGCTTTACATTGAGCGCATGCGTCCTAAGATGGGTGCATCTTTCTCTATAGATTCTGGCATCTTCCAACAACTTTTTGAAGAACAGGAGATTAAGGCTTGGGAACTTATTTCTGGCATGCCTCTCTTCTTTCTCCAAATATCTATCTCCCTGTACCCCCTCAAGTTTAATCCAATATAGTTTTTGTGCTCTCTCATTATCTCTTCTCTTCTTCTTTGTCTCAAGCGTTTTGATTTTGCTTAAATGACAAAAATGGGGAGAAATATTACATTCCTGAAATACATTCCTTATGTTATTGTGCTTATTGTTAAGTTTTGTCATCACCAAAAGGGGGAGATTGATGATCAGTCTATCTCCATGTAATTTAAATAAATTACACATATATTTTGGTGATTAACAAAACTATGATAAATGTTACTAACATATTTTCTATGAAGTCTAAGCATAGAAAATAAAACAGGGAAAACAAGCCAATCAAGTAAGTATTCATCACACTACAACAATGTAAGTTCAAAGCATCAATATTTGTCTAAGTACACATTGATTTCCACTATAGGTCATAACGATTTCTATAGAGATATAACGATTTCCTTAGTTTCATAACGATTCATACTCATAAGGATTCGCTATGTGTTTTAACGATTTGTTAAGTGATCGCAACGATTTGCCCTCACAACGATTCGTTAAAGTGATCGCAAAGATTTGCCCTCACAACGATTCGATAAGTGTTCACAACGATTTATTTAGTGATCGTAACGATTTGCTTTCCACAACGATTTCTTTAGTGATCGTAACGATTTGCTTTCTGCAACGATTCCTTTAGTGATCGTAACGATTTGTATATCGATTTGTTCAGAATATCACAACGATTTGTATATCGATTTGTTCAGAACATCACAACGATTTATATATCGATTTGTTCATTACAGCATAACGACTTGTACATTGATTTGTTCATAACATCACAATGATTTGTATATCGATTTGTTCAGAACATCACAATGATTTGTATATCGATTTGTTCAGAACATCACAACGATTTGTATATCGATTTGTTCAGAACATCACAACGATTTGTATATCGATTTGTTCATAACATCACAACGATTTGTATATCGATTTGTTCATAACATCTTAACGATTTGTACATCGATTTATTCACAACAGCATAACGACTTGTACATAGATTTGTTCATTACAGCATAACGACTTGTACATCGATTTGTTCATAACATCACAACAATTTGTATTTCGATTTGTTCAGAACATCACAACGATTTGTATATCGATTTGTTCAGAACATCACAACGATTTGTATATTGATTTGTTCATAACATCACAAAGGATTTGTATATCAATTGTTCATAACATCACAACGATTTGTACATCGACTTACTTATAACATCATAACGATTTGTACATCGATTTGTTTATAACTTCATAGCGATTTGATTACTAATACATATAATGATTTGTGTATGTATCTCTTTACTTATGAATGCACATCGATTCACTCATCTACACAACGATTTCGTAAGTCATGTATATAATGATTTCATGGAAAACAACGATTTGATTTTCGAACTAATCCTTGAAAACGTTGAAAAGTCAAAGTCTTCACGTGTATCCTTTTGACAGCCATGCATTTAATATGACAGTATGTATCTCTGCATGCATGCAGACAATATCTTATATTATCGTATCTTCTCTGTAAACATCTTTTAGAACAACAAGATGGCATTACTATTTTGATGAACATTCATTCTGACGTTGACTGCAACAAGAGATAGCTTAGTTGTCTATCGTTCAAGCTTTAAATATGTGCAGGTCTCTGACAACATCTGTCATACAACGTTGGACAAAATAGAAGCCAAGGAGACTACAGAAGATCCTCTCTCTCTTTGCGTGCATAAAAAGATAAAAGACTGTTGACTGGAAGCTTCCAAGTGTCAAGCAGTCTAACGTACACTTATGCATAGAGACAATGGGCACCTCAACGTTCGAATTTCAAATGATGATATATATAGAAGAATGAAGTTCCTGAAATGAGCAGGAGAACGGTTAGAGAACAAGTAGTTTTCCAACGCCTTCAACCTTCTGCAAGTCTTTCTTAGAGCAAGCAAAAGCTCCCATTAGTCTTAGCTTTCGCTCTCTGTGCCGAGTTCAGATCTGTGAGAGAGCTTTTTGTTCTGAGAAGAGTCCTTGATTGTAGATCTCTTTCTTCTCAGTCCATGCTTCAGATCAAGCAGTGTTCTATAAGCTTGATCTAGGGGCATCATCTCTTTAACACATTCTCTTGTGTTGTTCCTATTGAGGAACTACCCTAAGAAATTTAAAGAATTTTATAAATTTATATGAATATTATTTTGCTATGACAAATATTTAAATATATGTTTATACCAAATGTATCACAAAATTCTATACAGATAAAAATCATGAACACTCAAAAGTTTCTAAGGCCACAGACCACTTCTATAGCCTACTGAATCTGACTGATGTCTTTGACTGCAAAAACCGACTCCTTCAGAAACTCAGTCAAAAGTCTTGAAAATCTTCTAAGTCCACAACATTACATAACATTCGACTCATATAGCCGAATGTTTCCTACTCTGTATTCGACTCATACAGCCGAATGTCTTTACTCTGCATTCGATTGATAACTTCGACTCATACAGCCAAATGTCTTTACTCTGCATTCGATTGATAACTTCGACTCATACAGCCGAATGTCTTTACTCTGCATTCGATTGATAACTTCGACTCATACAGCCGAATACCTTAGAACTCACTACACTGTATTCGACTGCTATAATCGAATTACCTTGTTCTTCCCTAAAGTCGAATCACTTTTTCTTAGAGTCGAATCATTCTTATTTCTTCAGTCGAATCATCTGTTTCTATACATTCGACTACACTGTCAGAGGTACTTGTACTTTACCTTTTCACTGTCAGTTCTGTATCTTCAAATATATATATATATATATATATTATCAAGTCTATCCTGATTCTGATATATCATGAGTTTAATTTGTTTATAAAAAGCTTGTTATATGAATTTCTTACGTACTGAAGCTTCAAAAATATTATTATTTAATATTCTCTGACAGGATATGACTTGTCATTCTTAAAACATTCATCCTGTGCAAAACTATTTCTCAAATGTCTTTTTGAAAATTTTTAGTCTTGATGCTCTTGCTTTACCTTATCATTCACAAGACACAAAGCATTTATGTAAATCTCCGACGCATGGCATCTGACCATCTCACCTACCACTGACAGACCCATGCTTTACTTTTGTCTGACTACTTATTTATTTATTCAAAAGCTTGTGGGATACTAGGTTCCATATCCTATGCTGTACTCACTGACTCACCTACCACAAGGGTATGGAGATGCGTTTCTCCTTTGTCTTGTCCTTTCAGTAGGCATTAATTGAGCATGTGTTTAGCATCTCTCTCTCTCAGCTGTGTTCTGCAAGAGCTTATCTTCTAGCTATGAACAACTGAGGACCTTGGGAAGATGCAATTTTGAAGACCTACTGGACAAATTCTTCAAGATCCAAAGGATCCTAGAAATTCTCTTCAAACAACCAAATTTAAACGGTCACCAAGCTCCAACGGCTATCTTCTCAAACGGCTAGATTTTGAAGTCTATAAAAGGAGCTCAAGAGGAAAGGAAAGACAAGGCATGAAGAATCAAATACAAGCCTACATCTCTTGAGAAAAGCATCATTCAAGTCTTTCAAGCTCTTTCTCAAGCTTTCCTGCTAGCCAATCTGAGAGCTTCTTTCTGTTAGAATTCTCTTTTGAGAAATTCTGTTGGGTGGCAACTGTAATTGTCATTATTCTTCAAGTCCACCCTTATTGCTTCAGATAGGATTCAGTTTTCATCTTCTGATCTTTTTATCCTTCTGAAGTCAGTGTGTGTTTGTGCTCAGACTTGAGGCAAACACACAAGTGTTTTAATCTCCACTTCTGTTTGTAATTTTTCTGCAGAAGTTAGGTTCTGCATTTGCCCCTCCTGTGAAGGGAAGGCCTTGTGAAAGGCAGTCTTTGTATCCCTATTTAGGGAAGACCTGCTTGTAATTCCTCTCAAGGGTGAGAGAAGGCCAAATTCTTGGCAGATTAGTAGAAATCTCAAGTGGTTGACTTGAGGACTGGATGTAGGACTTCCATGTAGGAAGGGCCAAACTAGGATAAAATCCTTGTGCATTTCCTTGTGTGATTGTTTCCGTCAAGTACACACTTGAATCACACACATCACACTAAATACTAACCTGTCTATTTAGTGCTGTGTTTTTCAGAAGAAATTTTTAAGATAAAAAGTCCTATTCACCCCCCCTCTAGGACTGTTTGTTTGCCATTTCGATCCAACAAGTGGTATCAAAGCGAGGTCTTCTCAGAAGAATCTAAGAGATTTGAGAAGAAATGACATCTGAAGCTCACAACTATGAAGGCCAATCAGTCACATGGCCACCCTTCTTTGATGGTGAAGATTATCAATATTGGAAGATGAGGATGGAATGCTTCATCAGAGGTACTGACTTCGACCTATGGCAGGTAATTGAACAAGGTGATTTTCAAGTCCTTGCAGAATCCTTTTCCGGTGCTCTTTCAATTGCAGACAAAAGAAATATGTCTTTAAATTTCAAAGCAAAAAATTATATTTGTTGTGCTTTATCGAAAAGAGAGTTTAATAGACTTTCAACATGTAAAACAGCAAAAGAAATGTGGGATAAATTACAAGTAACATATGAAGGCACAGATAGGGTTAAACAAACTAGAATAGATATATTTGTATCTCAATATGAACAGTTTAAAATGCTCCCAAATGAAAATATAACTCAATGTACAATAGATTTTCAAAAATATAATTTAGGCTGCTTTAGGGAAAGTCCTAACCAATGAAGAAACAGTAAGAAAAAATCTTAAGATCTCTAACAAATGTCTGGACTCCTAAAGTTACAGCCATAGAGGAAGCCCATGATTTAACACAATTATCTATTGATAAATTAATAGGATCCCTTATGGCTCATGAAATTAATATGGAAAGATTCTCTGAAAATTCTTCAAAAATAAAATATCAAATGCTTGAAGATTGCAGACTCCTCCTCATCTGAAGATTCCAAAGAAAAATTAGATGACAGTGATGATGAGGCAATGCTCTCAAGAAAGCTGCAGAGAATTCTGGTAAAGAAAAAGAAGTTTGGGTCGAAGAGGTTCTTCAAGAAGGAAAAGAAGAAGGAACCTACTCGCTATGAATGCAATCAGCCAGGACACTACAAGTCTGAATGTCCCAGGCTCAAGAAGAAAGACCAAGTAGAAAAATCAGATAAGAAGAAGGGAAAAGAAAAGAAATTCAGAAAGTTCAAAAAGAAGGCAATGGCAGCAACATGGGACAAATGAGAAGAAGGAACAGTTCAGAATCCTCCAGCTCAGAATCCGAAGAAGAAGAAGAGAAGGCAAATCTAGCCCTCATGGCAGGGCTAGAGCAGGTAAACTCAGAACCTCCTTTACTTCATGTTCTGAATCCGATTCTGATAGCCTTGAAGATGTCTTCAATGAACTTTATGAAAAATATAAGACAGTAGTAAAACAAATAAAAATAGTTAAGCTAAATCTACTGAACCAAGAAAAAGCTAACACATTTCTTAAAAATGAAACAGAAGATTAAACAAAAGTTTACGTGAAACAAAAAGAACTAATGAATTACTATGTTAAGACTAAAAAAATAAAAAACAGTAAAATCCTAGAAATTGAATCAAATCTTAAGGAACTAAAAATGAAAAAAATTGCAAGAAGAAAACAATTATCTAAAAGCCACTATTGAAAAAATTTCCAACTGCAAAACCTCACTATTTGTTAGAATCAAAGGAGCTAGGTCAGGAAAGAAGAAGTATGGATTAGGATATACACCTCCACCAAACGAAGAAGAAATTATTAGACCACAAGTGTATCCAACTCCTAAGTTTGTACCAGAAAAAGAAATCAAAAATTCAAAAAGGGTAAATCAGCAGGTCTACAAACAAAGACAGAAATTCGCAACAATACACATAAGAAAATTCCTTTGATTTGTGTTGTACTCATTGTAACCAATTAGGACACACTGTCAGCACATGCACCACTAGATATTTTAGATGGATTCCTAAAACTAACCATCAAAGACCCAAGAAAATTTGGGTACCAAAAGTTACAGTGTAGCTTTGTTTGCAGGGTCGGCTGAGGGCATCCAAATGGTATTTGGATAGTGGATGCTCAAGACACATGACATGGGATAGAAGCTTTTCACAAGTTTTAGAGAAGAAACTGGTCAAGTAACTTATGGAGATAATGGAAAAGAAAAAGTGCTAGGATGTGGAACAATTGGTACTAAAGAAAAGAACCTGATTGAAGATGTCATGTATGTAGAAGGTTTGAAGCACAATCTGATTAGTATTAGTCATTATGTGATAAATGGCATTTGGTAAGTTTTCAGAATGATAAGTGTATAATTCAGAAGGATAACAAGACAGTTTTTGAAGCACAAAGAATGAAGAATTTGTATACATTGCAACTAGCAGAATTAAAAGAAGTAAATTTATGCCTGGCTACTACCAAAAGTAATGAGTCTGATTTGTGGCATAGAAGACTTGGTTATGCTAGCACTTCAGTGATCAAGAAATTAATAAGGCATGATTTAGTTGAAGGTCTTCCCAAAATGAAGCTCAAAAAGTATGGAATATGCTCAGCTTGTGCAAAAGGAAAGCAAACCAAGGCCTCTTTTCAGTCCAAAACAATTGTTACAACTTCCAAGCCTTTGGAGCTAATTCACATGGATTTGTTTGGACCAATGAGGACAGTCAGTCTTGGTGGAAAAATGTATGGCTATGTGTTAGTTGATGACTACTCAAGATACACTTGGTATCCTTTTAGAAGCCAAATCTGAAGCTTTTCAAGCATTTCTGAAGTTTAGCAGAATAGTTCAAAAGAATCAGAAATTTCAGATTACCAGTATTAGATCTGATCATGGTGGTGAGTTCAAGAATGAAGATTTTCTGGAGTTCTGTGAAGAAAATGGAATTGAACACAACTTCTCAGCTCCAAGAACTCCTCAACAGAATGGAGTAACAGAAAGAAAGAACAGAACACTTATGGCTAGAACAATGCTAATGAGTATAATTTGCCAAAGTACTTCTGGGCAGAAGCAGTAAATACAACATGCTACATAATTAACCGATGTATGATCAGACCCATTCTGAAGAAAACACCATATGAGCTGTACAAGGATAAAAGGCCCAATATCAGCCATCTCAGACCTTTTGGATGTAAGTGCTTCATCTTAAATAATGGTAAGGATAATTAGGGAAATTAGATGCTAAAAGTGATGAAGGTTTTCTGTTAGGATATTTCAAACCTAGAGGTTATAAAGTGTTCAATAGAAAACCCTAACCATAGAACAATCACTTCATATATTATTTGATGAAACTAACCCTTCTATCAAAGGATAGAAGAAGAAGAATGTGTTGATGATCTCTGCAGGAATCTTGAAAAGACTTCTCTTGAAGAAGAAAAAGATGAAGAAGTGGAAGATCCTCCATTAGAAGATCTTCAACAACAAGAAGAACCACAAGAAGGGCTACCTAGAGAATTGAGGTACCACCGGGATCATCCTAGAGAAAACATAATAGGTGATCTCCAAGATAGGGTAAGAATAAGAGGTATGCAAATTCCTTGTGATTTCTCTGCCTTAGTTTCACAAATTGAGCCTAAGACAATCAATGATGCACTGGGTGATGAATCTTGGATTCTTGCTATGCAAGAAGAACTTAATCAGTTTAAACGTAGTGAAGTTTGGATCCTTGTGCCTAGCCTACTGATCATTCAGTTATTGGAACCAGATGGGTTTTCAGAAATAAGATGGATGAATCAGGGGTAATAATAGGAACAAAGCCAGACTTGTAGCTCAAGGATATTCCTAAGAGGAAGGCATAGATTTTGATGAAACCTATGCTCCAGTAGCTAGATTAGAGGCAATTAGAATTTTATTAGCATATGCTGCTCTCTTAACATTAATTTATTTCAGATGGATGTTAAAAGTGCTTTTTAAAATGGTTTTATTAAAGAAGAAGTATATGTTGAGCAACCACCTGGTTTGAAGATAGTAAGTATCTTGATCATGTTTTCCGTTTAAAGAAAGCACTATATGGTCTAAACAAGCTCCAAGAGCTTGATATGAAAGATTAAGTGTTTATCTTATATCACATGATTTTATAAGAGGTAAAGTAGATAGCACCTATTTATAAAGAAGTTTTCAGATGGAATCTTAATTGTGAAAATCTATGTTGATGACATTATCTTTGGATCTACAAATGAATCACTCTGTAAATTCTTTGAAAATTTGATGCAAAGTGAGTTTGAAATGAGCATGATGGGTGAGCTCAATTATTTTCTTGGATTGTAAATCAAGCAAAACAAGGAAGGAACTCACATCTGTCAAACCAAATACATTTCAGATTTACTCTCTAAATATGGTTTTGACAAATGTAAGCCCTTAGGAACACCCATGAGCTCAGACATTAAGTTAGACAGTGATCCTCTTGGCAAAAAGGTAGATCAAAAGATCTATAGAGGAATGATAGGATCACTGCTCTACCTCACTGCAAGTAGACCAGATATAATGTTCAGTGTTTTCTCTGTGCAAGATTCCAAGCTGATCCAAAGAATCTCATGTTCATGCAGTTAAAAGAATTTTTAGATATCTTATAAATTCTAGTAATTTAGGCTTATGGTATCCCAGATGTTCAGATTTCAAGTTACTTGGTTATAGTGATGCTGACTATGCTGGATGCAAATTAGATAGAAAAAGCACCAGTGGTACTTGTCAAATTCTTGCAGGATGCTTAATATCTTGGTCTTCCAGAAAGCAGAACTCAATAGCTTTATCCACCACAGAAGCTGAATACATTGCAGCTGGCAGTTGCTGTACTCAACTCTTATGGATCAAGCATCAATTAGAAGACTATGGTCACCAGCTCCAGGAAATTCAATGCTTTGTGACAACACAAGTGCAATAAATTTAACCAAAAATCCTATCCAGCACTCAAGAACAAAGCATATTGAGGTTAGACATCACTTCATCAGGGACCATGTAAGTAATGACAATATTTCACTTGAATTTGTTTCTACAGAAAATCAACTTGCAGATATTTTTACAAAACCTCTTCCTGATGATAGATTTACATCAATTAGAAGAGAAATAGGTATGTGTAATCCTGATTAACTTATGAAGGTTATGTTTGAATTAAGTGCTAAGACTTGTGTGAACTCACTACGAAAACTCATCCTGAAAAATCTCTAAGTCCTACATTCGACTCATGCATTCGACTCATGAAGATTTGATGCATTCGATTCATGTTATAATGTTGCATTCGACTGATGCAGTCGAATACCTAATTAGATTCATTAAGAAATTGTGGAACAGTGCTTACTATTTAAAATTAGGTAACTGACACCTCATTAAGATGCGTCTCTTCATGACTTAACGGACAAATCATTCAATCGCGTCCGTTCATCCTGAAATCAAGCACCAGTTACTTTTCCCCTTTCTATATAAGCAAACACCTATCTTTCAACACACCCATTTGAAATTTGTCTTCAACTCTCTTGTCCTCATCTGCTCTTCGCGCCTTCACTGTTCCACGGCGAAGGACACTTAGGTACCTCGAATAATTTTTTTGGAAGAAAGGTAGGATCTTTCACCTCTCCTATGTGATTCTTTCTCTCCTATGCCGGTTTCCTGAGCGATTTCTCTTTCTTTCGTCTAGATGGCTTCATCTAGGGCTCCTGAATCTGTCCAGTTGACCCCCGATCAGCTTCAACGCCTGGCCAAAATCCCAATCTGTCCGGGAAAGGCTGTAGAGTTTTCTCACCTTATTGGAAGTCTATCTTGGGTAGAAGAGACCCACAGTGCCATGGGATGGACCAAGCTGTGCTAGATTTCTGAGCCGTCTGTCGAGTCTGCAATTAGAGCCTTTTATGCTTCCCTTCAAGTTTCATTCGAGAATGTTGTGATAGGCTATGTGAAAGGAACCAAGATTACCATTTTTTAGGAGCTATTAGTGAAAATGTTGGATTGTCCAAACTCTGGACACAAGCTCAGTGAGTCGTTCCCCTTGAGAAGCAAAAATTAGGGATTATTGGAAATTTGGGGACCATCAGCAAGAGAGGACTTCAAGTTAATGAGTTATCTGCTGAGAAGAGGCTAATCCACTCAGTGATCACAAATATAGTGACCTCGAGAGCATGAACTCACTCATCCATTACTGCAAGAGATGGAAATCTCTTATTTTGGGCTATTCAGAGACACCAAGTAAATTTACCCGCAGTAATCCTAGAGAAAATGATAGCTTCAAAAGATCTGCAGGAATCCCTTCCATATGGTTCTCTGCTGACTCTTATTTGAAGAGTTTTTCAGTTGATCTTTCGGGAGAGCTTCTGGTTGGAACAAAAGAGAAAATAGGCCTTTTCACTCTAAGAAGGAGCCATTACTCCTTGGTGGGCAAGAAGCAAAATTTGTGGTTCAAACATACTGTGCCAGAATGTGAACATGAAGTCTTTCCTGATGAACCTCTTATCTCCCTACCCACTCCAGTTGTTTCTAAAAGAATAGAAGCTCCCGAGGTTCAAGCTAGATCTGAAGCTCAAGCTCAGATTCCTCATCAAGAAGATCAATTCCAAGATTTCTCCTCCCATCCTGTTCAGGACACTCCTGAAGATACATCATGAAGTTCTGAGAGATCTCAGAGGAAAAGGAGTAGCTTCTGAAGATGTGCCTGCTTCCACCCCCATGGAACATCAATTTGAAGAGAGAGAGACTCATTTTCTCCATCTCAATTTGAGACCGGCCAAGGTCTCAGATGGAGAGCAGTAATAGTATTAATACTATTTTGGATTTAGTGAGAAGCCAGCATAAGAACCTGTCTGTTCTCCATATGCAAGTTGAGATATTGGATGTGAAGTTTGATAGCTTGTCTGATGAGGTCAAATAGATAAAAGATCTTTTGCTTCAGTTAGTGTGCCAACAGGGCACTTCTAGGCCATCAGGGCCTGCTTCCTCACAGCAGCAAGAAGAAGAAGCCCCTGCTCAGGATCAAGAAAATCAAGTAGAACCTCAAGTGCCCTGTGTCAAGTTATTGGAGGACTAGATCGCAACCCAAGGTGACACAATCCACCTTTTGGGCTCGGCCAGAACCTTTGAGAATGCGACGGCCCAACTGGTCGCGTTCTCAGTCTGGTCGCGACAGGGCAGCACGTCGCATCATGAACGTGATGGCTTACCACATCGTGTTTTCCCAAGTACTTTTCGATTGCATGAACGCGACAGATCCTGACGTCGCGATTCTGGACCGACTACTATGAACGCGACGGGTCTAACCGTTGTGATTTGAACGCGACAAGGACCCCCGTCGTGATTTGACCATGAATTCAGAACCCTAATTTGCATGCAGACCATGATAATTATGCTTTACAACCATAGTTTAATCTCTGTAATGAACTGTTATGAACAGTAACTTCAAGTCAACATATTTTGATGATATTCATGTGATTTATTTAATTAAAAGATATGTGCACAATTCTCACATATTACCTTTGATTTTCTTTCATATGCACACACCAAATATGAATTTTTTCCATGAGACTTTACTAAATTACTTAATAATATATCTAGTAATTAAGTGCAATTATTCAAGTAAATTCTCCTATTATTTTAAATGGACTTGTCTTCGTTTTAATCGTTGATTTATACTGTTATCGCGTCCCTCTGCCTTCGAGCACTCAAGGCAAGACAAACAACTGTTTCTATACACACTTTAACTTGGTTTAGACGACCTATCTGTTGGGAATACTCCTGATTGGATCAGGAACTCTTTGTCAAGGCCTCCATAAGACTCCTTGGCTTTGGCGGACATTCATTGCCGACGAGCAGGTTGTACCATCAATACCTATTTTACCCCTAAGGATCAACATGATCCAATGGCGTTAGATTTTCTCTCTTACTTTGAGATAACGTCGGACCTGTAGCTTGTGTTCATAGCACGACTATTGGGCAGGTAGTGACTTCCACTGGACTGTCGGCACACGATCGAGTGTATTGTGCAACTTTTATTATCGCATGTTTAACGTTGTTTTACGATCTTGACCCCCGTTCTCATCTATTAACTTTATCCTCTCATCTATTCACGTTCTCTCTATACTCTCTCTTTCTTGGTACTCTATTTGGCCATCTATTGATTGTCTAAGATAAAAACATGATCAATGCAAACAACATTATAAGGGCCCGATCTGGTCCGGGAGGTGCGCCCGAAAAGTGCTAGTGCCCATAGGAGTTTCAAATCAGGGTGTATGGCATAACATCCAAATACTCTACTATCAAGATTAATCTATGACAATCAACAAGTACTATGTTCTCGCAGTTGAAAGAAGATCAACCAACGTGCTATCGTGACTAGTGCACTTTTGTGCAACCATACATGCTATCTTGTTTAATGGCCAATCCTTTGCCATGCTAGTTGTGCTATTTTCTTGTGAAAAATATTATTGTTCTCTTGCTATCATGTGACATTACTCTTCCGACTATACTTGATCGTTCTATTTAGTTACCATGTTTTACAAGACATTAATCACTTAAAGTATGTCTGTCTCATGAGAAATTAAGTCCTACTGAACGTTATCGCTCACCCTGCACTATTGTTATATGTTTTTCATGTGAGTCTGATGGGGACTACCACACGCACGAGGAGGGGGATGAGCAAGAGCAAGAGTGACCAGTCGTTTCATCAACCAATCATCTCAATAGATAGTTAGATAGTTAGTAGTTGTTTTTATTTGAATAAAGTACTATGGGCCCATAGTTTTGGCTCTGAATTAGTGGATGTAATAGCATTTAGTGAAATTACCAATAAAGATGGTTCATTTGGCATTATTCCAATATGTGCAATGGTTTGATATCTATTTCTCGCTCTATACTATTTATTAATTATTTACTGCTCCGATATTCTACGTTGGGTGTTACAATTTTGTGGTATTAGAGCCTAGGTTGTTCTTAAGTATAGGATGATCTACGTTGACCTGCCTTGACTTGAGTCAATTATCTTACCTATGTGAGTTTTGGGTAGAACCATGGGTAATAAGTTAAAATAAATTCACACACACACCAACTTAGTGCCACTTCAAGATCTTACATAAAATTTTCTCTTGAAGGAAGTTAGAACATTAGCAATGGCAGCGGAGCGTGCACAACTCCGAGACATGCAACAAACTATTCAGGATTTGACCAGAGCATTATTGCAAGCTGCTCAAGGTGGCGATGGTAATAGAGGAGCTGGAGATTTGCATAGGAATTTTCATAGCATGAACCCGCCCCGGTTCAGCGGAACAACTGATCCGGATGAGGCTGAACACTAGTTGAAGGAAACTGAACACATCTTCCGCGTCATGCAATGCACAGATGGTGATAAATTGCTGCTCGCTACTTTCCAGTTAGAAAGAGACGCCCGTACGTGGTGGGAATCCGTAGAGGCCACCCGGGCAGATGGACAATTCATATGGGACGAATTCAAGGAGCAGTTTAACTCCAAGTAGTTCTTTGAACGAGTCCAGGAGAGGAAAACCTCTAAATTCGCGGCACTGAAGCAGAGAAACCTTATAGTGGCAGAATATGAGGCACAATTCTCTCAGTTGACATGATATGCCAATCACCTCGTCAGTACCGAGAAGACGAAGGCGTGGCGAATCCTTAATGGGCTCAGGCCTTCATACATCACGCAACTTGCACCGCTCGACATTCAGACTTATGCCGAGAGGGTTAGGAAGGCCCAACTGTTGGAGGATGCGACCGATCTCACTGATGGCATCATGGGTAGAATCATCAAGAAGGAACAAGCCTCAGGCTTCTCAAGCAGACCAACCAATGGAAAGAAATAGTCATTGAGCATCACCGATGGGCCAAGCCAAGAGGGGAAGCCCAAGATTTTCATTCCTTCTAACCCAAACAAGCCCAAGTGCAAGCATTGTGACAAGCTTGGTCACACTGTTGAAGAATGCTGGAGGAAGGCAGGTGCGTGCCAGCACTGTGGAGTCGCGAGCATCACATTCCTGACTGTCCCATGCTCAATGAGAATGATAAACATCTGAGAGGACCGAAGAAACAAGGCAGACTCCAAGCAGTACAAGAAGCAGAAACCACAGAAGAAGGTGGAGTGGTCGAAGGTACATTACAAGTCTTTTCTCAATCAGCATTTGTTTTGTTTGATACTGGCGCTGCACATTCGTTCATATCACAAGCATTTGCTAATACATTAAAAGTCAAACCTGCGTCTATGGGCTTTGACTTACCTGTCACAACACCACTGGGAGAGAAAGTCAAATTAAACAAATATTTTCCATTAGCTGATGTGATGATCGAAGAACTCAATCTAAGAGCCGACCTGGTATGTATGCCCATGGAAGGCTATGATGTAATATTAGGAGCCGATTAACTATCTAGTATGGGGCTAGTGTTGATTGTAGAAGATGGAAGATTACATTTAGTGAATTCCCTAAGCTATCCTTCACGGGACGTAGACATAAGAGACACTTGTCCATAGTCTCTGCTATTCGGGCACAAGGCATGATTAGGAAAGGATGTATTGCATTCTTTGCCACTATGGTAGTTGAAAATAAAACACCTAGGGTAGCAGACATACACATAGTGTAAGACTACTCCGACGTTTTCCCCGATGAGCTGCCAGGCATTCCACCTGAATAAGTTGTAAATTTCTCTATCGATTTGATCCCTGGAGCTGCACTAGTGTCACATCAACCATATAGAATGTCTCCTGCCGAGCTGAAGGAACTGAAGGAGCAACTGATGGAATTGCTGGAAAAGGCATTATCAGACTAAGTACTTCCCTTAGGGAGTACCCGTTTTATTTGTCAAGAAGAAGGACGGATCCATGAGATTATGCATTGACTACAGACAGTTTAACCAGTTGACTATCAAGAACAAATACTCTCTGCCTCGCGTCGATGAATTATTTGATCAAATATCTGAAGCTAATCATTTTTCTAAGATTGACCTTAGATTGGGATATCATCATATGAGAATAATGATGCAGATATTTATAAGATGGTTTTCATGAGTAGGTATGGACATTATGAATTTATCGTTATGTCTTTTGGTCTAACAAATGCTCCTGCAGCTTTCATGCAACTAATGAACATCATCTATCGGCCATACCTCGGCAAAATCGTCGTGGTATTTATTGATGATATCTTATATATTCCAAGACCAAAGAAGAGCATGAGGAGCATCTGAGGATCGTTCTGCAGATCTTACGTGACAACAAGCTCTATGCAAAATTGAGCAAGTGTGAGTTCTGACTCGAAGAAGTTTCCTTTCTAGGCCATGTCATATCCAAAGATGGTATAGCTGTTGATCCTTCAAAGGTCGAAGCTGTACTTAACTGGAAGAGACCAACAAATGTTACAGAGATTAGAAGTTTTCTTGGATTGGATGGCTACTACAGACGGTTCATTAAGGACTTCTCCAAGATTGCTGTCCCTCTTACTCGCCTTATGCGAAAGGAGAACCCTTATGTCTGGAGTAAGGAATGTGAGAAGAGCTTTCAGACGTTGAAGAAATGCTTGACATCTGCACCTGTCCTTGCATTACTAGTGGAAGGTGAAGGATTCTCAGTCTATACCGATGCATCTGGTATTGGTCTAGGCTGTGTGTTGATGCAGAATGAGAAGGTGATAGCTTATTCGTCAAAACAACTGAAGCCTCATGAGGTCAACTACCCTGTTCATAACCTAGAACTGGCTACCGTTGTCTTTGCACTCAAAATTTGGAGGCATTATCCATACGGAGAGCAATTCATAGTCTACTCAGATCACAAAAGCTTGAAGTATCTGTTCTCTCAGAAAGAGCTCAATATGAGACAAAGAAGATGGTTGGAGTACCTGAAGGACTTCGACTTCAATATTCAATATCACCCTGGCAAAGGTAATGTTGTAGTAGATGCACTTAGCAGGAACCCTATGGCATCCTTATCCTATTTAGTTATGGGCGAGATGCAATTACTAGAACAATCCACTAGACTAGGCATAAATATTGAACAAAGGAGCGACCAGATACTGGTTGCTAACCTTCGGGCACAACCCAACATCTTTGTTGAGATCAGAGATCAACAAGCCAACGACCCATTCTTGATTCGTGTTAAGGAGACCATAGTAGATAGACCAGATTTCTCCATCACTGGAGATAGAAGATTATTATTTCATGGTAGGACCTGTGTGCCTGACAATGAAGATTTGAAGAGGAAGCTAATGGATGAAGCTCATAAGACTAAGTACACAATCCACCCCGGTGCAACCAAGATGTACCAAGATATGAAAAGAACATTTTGGTGGCCTAACATGAAGAGTGAGGTGGTTGAGCATGCCGCGCACTGTCTCACATGTCAGTAAGTAAATGCGGAGCACCGACGTCCTGCGGGTGTACTCAGACCCCTGGACATATCAGAATGGATGTAGGAAAGTATTGGCATGGATTTCATCATGGGTTTACCCAGAACTTGTGGTGGACTCGATGCTATTTGGGTCATAGTAGACTGACTAACAAAGTCCGCACATTTCTTAATTAGCAATCAAGAATACCTAGAGTGTGGATGTGTTAGCTTCATTGTATTTAAAGGAGATTGTGAGACTACATGAAGTCCCTATATCCATAGTCTCAGATCGTGACCCAAGATTCACCTCTCGTTTTTGGAAAGGACTTCAAACTACACTCGGTACTAAACTTAACTTTAGTACTGCTTTCCACCCACAAACGGATGGACAAACCGAGAGGACAAACCAGATCGTAGAAGATATGCTACGAGCATGTACCATAGATTTTGAAGGGTACTGGAATTAGCATCTATCATTGATGGAGTTTGCATACAACAATAGCTATCAAGCAAGTATTAAAATGGCACCATTCGAAGCACTGTATGGTAGAAGCTGTAGATCACCTGTATGATGGAATGAGGTGGAGAACAACAATGGTTGGCACCTGAATTAGTGCAAAGTACTAGCAGAGACATTCAACTCATCAACGACAGAATAAAAATAGCTCAGTCCATGCAAAAGAGTTATGCAGATAAAAGAAGAAGAGACTTAGAGTTTCAGATTGGAGATCATGTACTGCTCAAGGTATCCCAACCAGAGGATTCCAAAGATTTGGAATCAAAGACAAGTTAAGGTCAAGATTCATTGGTCTTTTTAAAGTACTTGAGAGAGTTGGAGAAGTAGCTTATCGTCTGGCTTTACCTCCATAGTATTCTACCATACACAATGTTTTCCATATATCTAAGCTAAGGAAGTATGTGTACGACCCATCTCATGTGATTCGCTAAGATGATATAGTTTTGCACAAAGACATGACCTATGAGAGAAGCCAGTCAGAATACTGGACAAGAAGATACAACGACTCCGGAATCGACATATATCCGTGGTGAAGGTACTCTGGAACAACCATGGAGTAGAGAATTCACATGGGAACCATAATCAACAATGAGAAGGAATTACCCGGATTTATTCAGTAAGTCATTCTTCCTTTTATGATCATATGAATTTGGGGACCAAGTTCTTTTTAAGAGGTAGAGGATGTAGCAACTCTCATTTTTAAATTAAAATAAGTAAATTTAAATTAAAAGAAATTGTAAATAAATTGGAAACCCATTAAGTAAAATAGGTGATGGTCTTTCCTAATAACTTGTACATGAGTTAATGGGCTATAAAGCTGAAGCCCATTGTTGGATTGGAGATAATTAAGCCAAAATTCGAACCTCAAATATTAATAAATTAAAAAGGGTTAAGATTATCACTAAAATGACTAATAAATATCCTAAAAAGAGTCATAACCATATCCTAACTTTTTGGCCATGGAATTAGACCCCACCCATGTCAAAGGGAAGGATAAATATTAGGAAAAAGATGGATAATTATGAGAAATTCAGAGTTGAAAGAGAGGGAAGAGTTTTATGTGTTTAGTTAACCCTAAACATACAAACACACCTCCATTTCGTCTCTAGCCGACCATATTGAACCCTTGGAGCTTGGAGGACGAGGAGGAGGAGCTTTTAGATGTGGAGATCGTGGAGAAGGAGGCTAGGAACAAGGAGATATTCGAAGTTCTTCACTTTCTTGCCCTAGGACTCAAAGTGCTCAAAGGTAGGCAAAATTAAACTCGACCCTAGAAAGTGCATGATCCCATCTTCGAAAGCCCCATGTTTTCCTCAATTTTTATCATGCCGATTAGGAGTATTTCATGCTCCAAGTTCTGTCAAGAACATGTATCCGACTTGACTTGTTCCTTTTAAATCTATGTCCATACTTGATCTCGTGCCTTGAAACTTTTATTATACTTACTACTTGATGTCAGGAATCTAATGATTCCATTTCTCCCAATTTCTATTAAGTAATCTTTTCCAATTAAATCATTTTCATCACTATGTCTGATTTTGGTTCATTATGAAGTAACCTGATCATAGCATGCCCACACCAAGTTAAATGTCTAGTTACTCTTTACTGTTGATATATACATATGCAAGTCTAGTTTTGTTTAAAAGTGGTTTCATGATTTTTCATCTCGTATATAATTTTATATGTATTTTTAAATAGCCCTGTGTCAAGTCCTTGAAGGATTGGACCACAACCCAAGGTGACCCAACCACCTTTTGGGCTCGGCCAGAACCTCTAAGAATGCAACGACCCGACTGGTCGCGACAGGGCAGCGCGTCGCGTCATGAACGCAACGGCTTACTGCATCACATTTTCCTCAGGTACTTTCTGATTGCATGAACGCGACAGATCCTGACGTCGCGATTCTAGCCCGACTGCTATGAACGCGATGGGTCTAACCGTCGTGATTTGAACGCGAAAAGGACCCCCGTCGCGATTTGACCGTGAATTTCTGAACCCTAATTTGCATGCAGACCATAATAATCATACTTTACAACCATAGTTAATCTCTCTATTTTGATGATATTCATAATTTAATTAAAAGATATGTGCTGATTTTCTCTCACATTAAATTTTGCCATGTTAAAATTACTCAATAATATATCTGATAATTAAGTAAATTCAAGTAAATTCTCTATTATTTTAAATGGACTTGTCTTCGTTTTAATCATTGATTTAATACCGTTATCGTGTCCCTCTGCCTTCGAGCACTTAAGGCAAGACAAACAATTATTTCTATACACACTTTAACTTAGCTTGGATGACCTCTCTGTTGGGAATACTCCTGACTGGACCAGGAACTCCTTGTCAAGGCCTTCGTAAGACTCCTTGTGTGACGGAACGCCTCGTCCAAGCCCGTTAAACCGGTAACGTGCTTGACCCGAGTCCGTCTCCCACGAACGGGCCGAAGCCTCGCGAGGGATACTACACACTAGTCCGTGAAAACAAAAGAAATACATCATTGCATTTATAATATACAAGGTTTTACATAGCCAATTCCAAAAGAAATAAAGGAAAATACACAAGCCTGGGGCATACCCCGAGGTACAACAGGTACAACAGAAGAAAGAAAAGCTACACTGCTGGAGGCGCTGGGCCAACACCGCTACGTCGCGGCTCCGAACTGGACGATGGTAGAGAAACCTCCTCCTCGCCCTCGCCTGTGAGGAGTAGGGGTGACCCTCGCTAGTCACTGGCTCAGTAGGGAACTCCCTCAACACCGAGCAAACCAAACACAAGTACCGAAAGCAGTAAACTATGCTAGCAATTTATAGCACAACTAAACAGGATATTAAAGCTATAAACAAACTCACCACTAGCCAACTGCGTAAAACAGCTGTAATAAATAAACGGAAAAACTCCAACACGTGTACGAGCTATGGTAGAGACCGCCACACTCGAGTCACGTAGACTGGTTTGCGACACTAGCAACAGACTCGGACAAACTAACACAGGTCTACCTCTCAGTCTCGCAGCCACGGACGAAAGGTCCAGCTGCTGCTCCACGTGAAAAAGACAAGCAACTGTAGAGACCAACTAAACACCACCACCTGTGGATCACACGGTCGCAGGCCCATGCCTGGCACCTCTAGAGACCCTGGCCTGGGCTGGCTAGAGTGAGGCACTGGAAAAGGACTAGTCGGGGACCAGTGTCGACAACTGGTGTCCGTACCCTCAACTAAAAGCGCGCTACAAGTGACTAAAAACAAACTCAAGAGTCACTGTCCCACTGTCGTCTTTCCCTCAGCCGGATGTACAACTTAACTAAGGAGTGAGGATGTCCAATCAGACTACACAGACCTCGACGGTACAACACAAGTACCGGGACAAAGCCCCAAGCTAACAGCCTGGCTCACAAAGAACCTGGGGCACCCAACTGGAGAGGTAACCACGGTAGGCGTCTACTACCTGACACGCACACAAAAACCACGTGCGCACCGCACAAACCACGTGAAACCTCACGTAAACCTCGTGTATTGACGGTCCACAACACGTGAATACCACCTGCCTCGTGTGAACACTATGTCCACAGGAAAACTACTAGCTAACTACGTAACCTGTGAGCTAGCCTCGTAAACAACACGCTTCCCTGAGTGCCACAAGTGCCAATGCACTGCTCACTAACACTGAGCGTACCAATAACGATAATCGGATAATCACATAAGTAAACCATGCACAAACAGGGCCTCTCGGGCCAAGTCGCGACAGCCCATTGGGTCACCTTCAGAAGGCGTCGCCACGACATGTCGCCTTCGTATCCAGAACGCGACCTACTTACCTGTCACCTTTTGATCCTTAACGCGACACATCGTTGTGTCGCGTTTAGAATGCGACATAGGGGCCCGTCGCCTTACTAGGCGGGAACCCTAATCCAGGCTCTCTCCATGACAGCCCATTTCCACAATACAAACCACCCTTAATTCTTCGTTTTCATGCTTTTGTGAATACCTAAGCATGCTATCTATTGTTAGAAACACGTTAAACTGATTGGAACCCAATCCCATGCGATTTACATCCTGAAAACCGGAAGAGTTCACCTACCTTCGCGAAGAACGCGTTATGCAGCGATCTCCTGGCGTTTCCCCTGCTTCACCCAAACTCCCTGCAGCGAGGACACGCCGAAGATGCCAAATCCCACGCGAATTTGCCAGAGCTTCCTCCCCCTGGCCGAGCAGAACCCCTGTGCGTTCTGCTTGGCTGGGGTTATTTAAAAACATGCAGCGGTTCGAACGCGACGGATCGTGGCGTCGCGACCAGGTCGCGATGGACCTGAGCGTCGCCTTCCTAACGCCTGCTGCCCTGAGCGCTACACGTGGCGCACATGCAGACGCTCAACACTTCAAGACGGCCACATGAACGTGACGGCCACCTCTGTCGCATTAAGAACGCGATAGACCTTCCTGTCGTGATGACAGGCTGAGCAATCTAGGGTGCTGTAAGCCCTAAACGTCGGCCCAGTAAGCCCCAGAAACACACACACAGCACACAAGCTACATTGGCCTCACATTGGCCACCACAAGCACTAAACACACGATCCACGAGGATCCGAAAAATGCGCGACGTTACATTACTATCATCTTAAAAGAAATTTCGACCTTGAAATTCATAACATAATTTCACCATACAATGTACATATACATTTACAAATACTATCATCTAAAAAGATTTAAAACATTACTCAAACAAGTAAGGATACCCTTTAGCCATTTCGTCGGCTAACTCCCAAGTATCCTCACCACCCAGCCTATTCTCCCATTTGACTTTAACTAACTCAATTTCTTTATTTCGCAACTTTTTCGTCTTGCGACCAGTAATTTGTACTGGATATTCTGGCATGGACATGTCCGGTCTCAAATCACTTCCTTGATAACTGGTTATTTGTGCTGGGTCCTCAATACACTTCTTTAACATGGAGACATGAAAGATATCATGAATATTTGCAAAATCTGCTGGCAAATCCAGTCTATACGCTGTCTCCCCAATTCTTTCCAACACCTGGAAGGGTCCCACATATCTCGGACTCAGCTTTCTCTTCTTACTGAACCTCACAATACCTTTGCTAGGAGAAATTTTTAGAAAAACATAATCTCCAACTTCAAATTGAAGCGGCCTTCTCCGATTATCAGCATAACTTTTCTACCTACTCTGAGCTGTTTGCAATTTTTCCTTAATAAACTTTACCAACTCTATAGTTTGTTGAACTAACTCAGGGCCCACTAACTGCCTCTCTCCCACTTCATGCCAATTTAAAGGTGTTCTACATGGTCTTCCATATAAAGCTTCATATGGTGCCATTCCAAGGCTGGTATGGTAACTATTATTATAAGCAAATTCCACCATACCCAAATGATGCTCTCAGCTACCGCCCCAAACTAAACAACAAGCTCGCAACATATCCTCAATTGTTTGGATAGTTCTCTTTGTTTGACCATCCGTTTGCGGGTGGTAAGCTGAGCTATACTTCAACTCAGTGCCAACAACTCTCTGCAGGCTTCTCCAAAAACCTGAAGTAAACCTGGGATCTCTATCAGATACAATTGACTTCGGAACACCATGAAGTGAAATAATTCTATCAGCATATACTTTTGCTAATTTATCCACTGACCAGGACATACTTATTGGCACTAATCTGCACACTTTAGTCAACCTATCCACAAACACCCATATTCCATTATGACCTGATGCTGTTCTCGGTAAGCCTGCCACGAAGTCCATAGCAATATCATCCCACTTCCACTACGGAATGGGTAACAGTTGCAATAGACCTCCAGGCTTTTGATGCTCTGCCTTAATTTGCTGACACACAGCACATCTTGAAACAAACTCAGCTATTTCTTTTTTCATATGAGGCCACCAGAAATACTTTCTCAGATCCTGGTACATCTTGGTACTGCCTGGATGAATAGTGTACCGGGATTTATGAGCCTCTTCTAACACTCTCTACTTCACCTCTCTTTCTGCTGATACAAATAACCTGCCTCTGAGCCTGACCACACAATTATCATCAAGGGTAACCCCTTCCATTTTCACAATTTCGGCTAAATTTGCATCTGCTTTCCGAGCTTCAACAATCTGCCAATACAAAGATGGTTCTACAGTACTACTGGCTAGTATTGCCCGTCGCTGACTATTTGGCACGTACAAGGAGTTTTCTGCTATCTCCTCATACAACTTCCATTCTTTAATCATCATATGACTTACATAAGCCTTCCTGCTTAAGGCATCAGCAACAACATTGGCCTTACCCGGATGGTAAGCCAAACTAAAATCATAATCCTTTAAATATTCCACCCATCTACGCTGGCGAAGATTTAAATCCTTTTGAGAGAAGATATACTTTAAACTTTTATGATCTGTAAAAATTTCAAATCTTTCACCATATAAGTAATGTCTCCACATTTTCAAAGCAAATACAACTGCTGCCAATTCTAAATCATGGGTGGGATAATTCTCTTCTGCTGGCTTCAATTGCCTGGACGCATAGGCTATCACTTTGTCATGCTGCATTAACACTGCGCCCAGCCCTCTTCTAGATACATCTGTATACACAACAAATCCACCACTTCCTGCCGGTAGTGTTAATACTGGTGTTGTAGTAAGCCTTTTCTTTAATTCCATAAAACTTCTCTGACACTCTCCGGACCGCACAAATGGCACACCCTTCCTAGTCAGTCTAGTCATGGGTGCCGTAATCTTAGAAAAATCTTGTATGAAGCGCCTATAATAGCCTGCCAGCCCCAAGAAACTTCTAATCTCTATAATTGTCTTAGGCACTTCCCACTTCATTACAGCTTCTACCTTACTTGGATCAACTGCCACTCCATCTGCCGAGATGACATGACCCAAAAACTAAATTTCCTTCAACCAGAACTCACACTTATTAAATTTAGATAACAACTGATTATCTCTTAATAACTGAAGAGTAAACCTCAAATGAGCAGCATGCTCTTTTTCAGAAGCTAAATAAATCAGAATATCATCTATAAAGACCACAATGAATTGGTTCAAGTACGGATGAAAAATTCTATTCATCAGATCCATGAAAGCTGCAGGAGCATTGGTTAGCCCAAATGGCATAACCACAAACTCATAGTGACCATATCTAGTCCTGAAATCTGTTTTATCTATATCCTCTTCTCTGATTCTCAATTGATGGTACCCTGACCTCAAGTCAATTTTAGAAAACACCTTGGCTGACTGCAACTGGTCAAACAAATCATCTATTCTTGGCAACAGGTACTTATTCTTAATGGTCACATCATTCAACTTTCTATAATCAATACACATTCGAAAGCTTCCATCCTTATTTTTCACAAATAACACTGGCGCTCCCCACGGGGAGTGACTCGGCCTAATAAACCCTTTTTCTAACAATTCTTCCAATTGCTTATTCAACTCTTTGAGCTCTGCTGGTGCCATCCGATATGGTGCTTTAGAAATCGGCATGGTACCCGGCAACAACTCAACAGTAAAATCCACTTCTCTGTGTGGAGCTAAACCAGGCAACTCATCTGGAAACACATCTGTAAATTCCCTAACCACGAGAACTGCCTCAACTGACTTACTAGTTTCTATCAGACTTACAGAAGCTAAGTAAGCCACACACCCTGCATTAATCAACCTTCTAGCTCTGATTGCAGAAATTATGAACTTAGAAACACAGAAAGGCATACCTTGATATTCAAATATAGAACCATTGGGGTGACAAAACCTGATCTTTTTCTTCCTGCAATCTAGCATAGCTCCATAGGCCTCAAGCCAATCCATACCCAAAATAATATCATAATCAGTCAACTGCAAAGCATATAATCGACCTGGCATCTGGTTCCCTTCAAACACAATTGGAGCCTCATCTATATAACACGAGGTGATCATAAACTCACCAGAGGGAACCTCCTCTACTAATTCACATGATTTTTCTTCTAAAGGATGAGCCATACCATCCAGGAATTCTTCAGAAATAAATGAATGCGAGGCACCTGAATCAAATAAAACTTTTGCTGAATATTCATAAATGGGGATAGTACCTTCTATCATATTTGATGCCTCCGCCTGGGCACGGGTGATAGCCATAACCCGGCCCCTACCTCTCTCTGGTTATGCTCCTCTGCCACGACCTGTCGGTGGCTGCTGAGACTGCTGCGGCTGCTGAACACCCCTACCATAACCATATTCCCTCGGATAGGGACAATTACAGATCAAATGCCCCGGCTGATTGCAGTTAAAACACCTATAGCCTGGTGGAAGAGTAGGCTGCCTGGCGGTACTTTGCTGCGATTCCTCCACCTCCGGCTTACCACGACCATGTTGAACTTGCTGACGACCTCCCCATCCTCTTCCTTTACCTTTAAATGCCTGCTTTAATTTCTGGCCCCACTTACCAAAACCTGATGAGGAAGGTCCTGCTGATGCTTTGCCTTTACTCACACCTGCTGACTGCTGGGGTAGCCGGAAACTACTCGAACCTGACTCGCCCGCCTGACGAGTTCGAACTGCTCTCTCAAGAGTAGCTGCTCTCTGGGCTGCTTCTTCAACTGTTCTACACATTAATGGTATCACTGCAATCTGCAATTCTGGCCTCAAACCACGGATAAAATATTCAACCATCATAGCATTATCCGTGACAACATAGGGTGCATACCTGCTTAGTGCCATGAACCGCATCTGATATTCCAGAACGGATGTCCCACCTTGCTGCAAGGTTCTGAACTGCTCCCTTTTTGCCTGTTGTACTTGAAGAGGAAAGAATGTATCGTTAAACAGTTCAAGAAACTCAGGCCAAGTATTATCACCCTCTATTCTGCCTGCAAAGGTGGTCTGTATCTTCAGACGCCACCATTCTTGCGCAAATCCCCTCAGCTGAAAAGTAGTCAACACAACTATGTCCGCTGCCGGACACCTCATGGTCATAAAGACCCTCTCAATTTCATGAATCCAGTGCTCCGCTGTATCTGGATTCAGCCCTCCTGAATAAGTAGGCAGATGCAACCTCAAAAACCTTTCAACTTGCACCACTGGCTCTTCTGCCGCAATTACAGGTGGTGATGGTGGTACTGGTGCCACAAGAGGTACCTCCACCCCTGGCAGTGGTGGAACTGGGGCCACAGGTACCGCCTCTCCGGTTACTGGTAGTACCGGTGCCTGCTGATCCATCCTCATCCGAATTTCGGTGAGGCTCTCCCAAATCCTTTCTATCATCCGCTAAGTCGACTCCTCAGGGTCATCTCCTCCACCACCCAAGTCTCTTCTATCGGCCATTACAACTACCTACACACACAACAAGCCAACCATAGGCAAAACAACAAGTCATTACAAAACCAAGGCCAGCTACCAGCAGTGTATCTACAAGAAGATATGGCTATGTAACTTCTTAATTCCTTTATATTTACACGGACCTTGCTCTGATACCAAGTGTGACGGAACGCCTCGTCCAAGCCCGTTAAACCGGTAATGTGCTTGACCTGAGTCTGTCTCCCGCGAACGGGCCGAAGCCTCGCGAGGGATACCACACACTAGTCCGTGAAAACACAAAGGAATACACCATTACATTTATAATATACAAGGCTTTACATAGCCAATTCCAAAAGAAATAAAGGAAAGTACACAAGCCTGGGGCATACCCCGAGGTACAACAGGTACAACAAAAGAAAGAAAAGCTACACTGCTGGAGGCGTTGGGCCAACACCGCTACATCGCGGCTCCGAACTAGATGACGGTAGAGAAACCTCCTCCTCGCCCTCGCCTGTGGGGAGTAGGGGTGAGACTCGCTAGTCACTGGCTCAGTAGGGAACTCCCCCAACACCGAGCAGACCAAACACAAGTACCGAAAGCAGTAAACTATGCTAGCAATTTATAGCACAACTAAACAGGATATTAAAGCTATAAACAAACTCACCACTAGCCAACTGCGTAAAACAACTGTAATAAATAAACGGCAAAACTCCAACACGTGTACGAGCTACGGTAGAGACTGCCACACTCGAGTCACGTAGACTGGTTTGCGACACCAGCAACAGACTCCGACAAACTAACACAGGTCTACCTCTCAGTCTCGCAGCCACGGACGAAAGGTCCAGCTGCCGCTCCACATGAAAAAGACAAGAAACTGTGGAGACCAACTAAACACCACCACCTGCGGATCACACGGTCGCAGGCCCATGCCTGGCACCTCTAGAGACCCTGGCCTAGGCTCGCTAGAGTGAGGAACTGGAAAAGGACTAGTCGGGGACCAGTGTCGACAATTGGTGTCCGTACCCCCAACTAAGAGCGCGCTACAAGTGACTAAAAATAAACTCAAGAGTCACTGTCCCACTGTCATCTTTCCCTCAGCCGGACGTACAACTCAACTAAGGAGTGAGGGTGTCCAGGTCAGACGACACAGACCTCGACGGTACAGCACAAGTACCGGGACAAAGCCCTGAGCTAACAGCCTGACTCACAAAGAACCTGGGGCACCCAACTGGAGAGGTAACCACGGTAGGCGTCTACTACTTGACACGCACACAGAAACCACGTGCGCGCCGCACAAACCACGTGAAACCTCACGTAAACCTCGTGTATTGACGGTCCACAACACGTGAATACCACCTGCCTCATGTGAACACTATGTCCACAGGCAAACTACTAGCTAACTACGTAACCTGTGAGCTAGCCTCGTAAACAACGTGCTTCCCAGAGCGCCACAAGTGCCAATGCACTGCTCATTAACACTGAGCGTACCAATAACGATAATCGGATAATCACATGCGTAAACCATGCACAAACAGGGCCTCTCGGGCCAAGTCGCGACAGCCCATTGGGTCGCCTTTAGAAGGCGTCGCCACGATATGTCGCCTTCGTATCCAGAACGTGACCTACTTACATGTCGCCTTTTGATCCTTAACGCGACACATCGATGTGTCGCGTTCAGAACGCGACATAGGGGCATGTCGCCTTACCAGGCGGGAACCCTAATCCGAGCTCTCTCCATGACAGCCCATTTCCACAATACAAACCACCCTTAATTCTTCGTTTTCATGATTTTGTGAATTCCTAAGCATGCTATCTATTGTTAGAAACACGTTAAACTGATTGGAACCCAATCCCATGTGATTTACATCCTGAAAACCGGAAGAGTTCACCTACCTTCGCGAAGAACGCGTTATGCAGCGATCTCCTAGCGTTTCCCCTGCTTCACCCAAACTCCCTGCAGCGAGGACACGCCGAAGATGCCAAATCCCATGCGAATTCGCCAGAGCTTCCTCCCCCTAGCCGAGCAGAACCCCTGTGCGTTCTGCTTGCTGGGGTTATTTAAAAACCTGCAGCGGTTCGAAACGCGACGGATCGTGGCGTCGCGACCAGGTCGCGACGGACCTGAGCGTCGCCTTCCCAACGCCCGCTGCCCTGAGCGCTACACGTGGCGCACATGCAGACGCTCAACACTTCAAGATGACCACATGAACACGATGGCCACCTCTGTCGCGTTAAGAACGCGACAGACCTTCCTGTCGCGATGACAGGCTCAGCAATCTAGGGTGCTGTAAGCCCAAAACGTCGACCCAGTAAGCCCCAGAAACACACACACACACACGACACACAAGCCACATTGGCCTCACATTGGCCACCACAAGCACTAAACACACGATCCACGAGGATCCGAAAAATATGCGACGTTACACCTTGACTTTGGTGGACGTCTATTGTCGACGAGCAGGTTGTACCATCAATATCTATTTTATCCCTAGGGATCAACATGATCCAACAACCTTAGATTTTCTCTCTTACCTTGAGATCACGTCGAACCTCTGGCCTGTGTTTGTAGCACGGCTGTTGGGTAGGTAGTGACTTCCACCAGACTCTCGACACACGATCGAGTGTGTTGTGCATCTGTTATTATCTCATGTTTAACGTTATTTTACGATAATGACCTCCATTCTCATCTATTATCTTTATCCTCTTATCTATTCACGTTCTCTCTATACCCTCATCTATTCTTGGTACTCTATTTGGCCATCTATTGATTGTCTAAGATAAAAACATGATCAATGCAGGCAACATTATAAAGGGCCCGATCTGGTCCTGGGAGGTGCGCCCGAAAAGTGCTAGTGCCTATGGGAGTTTTAATGATCAGGGTGTATGACATAACATCCAAAAACTCTATTATCAATATTAATCTATGACAATCAATACAAGTACTATGTTCTCGCGATTGAAAGAAGATCAACAAATGTGCTATCGTGACTAGTGAACTTTTGTGCAACCATACATGCTATCTCGTTATATGACCAATTCTTATCGTGCTAGTTGTGTTATTTTCTTGTGAAAAGTACTATCGTTCTCTTGCTATCATGTGACATTACTCTCGCAACTATACTTGATTGTTCTCTCCAATTACCATGTTTTACAAGACATTAATCACTTAAAATATGTCTGTCTCATGAGATATTAAGTCCTACTGAGAGTTATCGCTTACCCTGCACTATTGTTATATGTGTTTCAGGTGAGTTTGATGGGGACTACCACACGCACGAGGAGGGCGATGAGCAAGAGCAAAAATGACCAGTCGTTTTGTCAACCAATCGTCTTAGTAGATAGTTAGATAGTTAGTATATTGTTTTTATTTGAATAAAGTACTTTAGGTCCATAATTTTGGCTCTAAATTAGTGGATGAAATAGTATTTAGTGGAATTATCAATAAAGATGGTTCATTTGACATTATTTCAATATGTGCAATGGTTTGATATCTATTTTTCGCTCTATACTATTTATTTAACTATTTACCGCTCCGATATTCCGCGTCAGGATATTACACAGTGTTTGGCCCTTATAGCTTACCTTGACTATTTAATTTTAAACTCAAGAAATATATCTTTTTTTTTATAAATAAGCCCTTTGTTAAGGAAAATGACATGCTTCTAAGCAAAATTTAAGATTCCTAAGATTAAGGTTTAAAGTAGTTAAATCCTAAGAATTGCAAGGTGAGTTTAGGGCAGAACAGGCTTGGCCCATTAATTAAGGCCCCATCCATTCGACCCACCAAGACAAGAGTTGAATCCAGCCATTACACCGCCCTTCAACAGCAACCCAAGGGGAAAAGACAAATGTGGGCTTGGCCCATAAAGGCCCCATCTCCTCAGCCCTCGGGCATATCGTCCCTAGACAGTCTAGCTAGTTTTTGCTAAAAATGAGTCCTCAACCCCTTGAGGGCCTTGATGAGGCCTTCCTCATTAGGGCATAGGGCGCTTCACTCCTATCGCCTAGTCTAACCTGCCACATTAGGACACAACATGCCAACCACATGACACATGTCTGTTACTAGGAAGTGGTCTCCTTTTCTTGCCCAACATACCCCTTCTCTATCTCAGAGAAGTCAACGACGTCCTTTAGAGCTTGACCATGTCAAAGTAGCAGCATATGCCAACTCAATGGCCCCCTCTGAGAACCACTCTCAGCAGATACATATCTATGTTGTACAATCAGGAAGGAGATAGTGTGTCAGGAGAATCTTTGACATACATTTAAAAGGAGGAATGATGAATGAAGAGAGGTAAAAGTAGTGTTTTAGCCAAGGGGTACACCTTAGCCTTAGCGCTATGTCTTTCCCTTGCTTAATTCTATACCAAAAATGATATCCAAAATAACTCTATATTATGATGCATGTATGTCTTTCCTCATCAATGTTCTACCAGAAATCTACCAGTTTTTTCATAAGCCACCAGTTCCATCATAACCATATTCATCATTTTCAAAAAACAATGCAAGAAAATTTTGCAAGACACTATTATGAACAAGGTATGCCGGTCCCAAGCGGGATTATCGCAGAAGATATGGAAGGAGTTCCTGCTGGCGATGCTAGGTTGATCGTGGTCTCTTCGTGCGATGCCAGCTTGGGGTCAAACACGGCAGATGAACCTGCTGGCGAGGCAGAAGTGGCAGGCGCTGCTGGCAAGCAGAAATGGCAGGCGTTGCCAGCGTGGCGGTCTCTGTGCCATCTTTGTCTCTCCCTATTACCGATGGGCCACTTCATTTTTCTGGATCGGATAAAGCCCATGGGCCATTGCTGGGCCCAAACAAGGTGGCTCATGTGGTAGAAGTCACCAGTGAGACGATTTGCAAATGGCATGGGCTGCAGTTTTAGGATGATGTGCAAGTGGAGAATATTTCTCCTAGGATGATTGACATTGCGAATCTTACTAATACCCAGGTAAATACTCCTATGACATTTGCACAAGTGGTGCGTCAATCCTCAGCTTCTCAGGGAAGGCAGCTATTGGAGTGTCCTTAAACTCTCCTTCCAGTGGGTCGTCTTCTGATCGACGAATATCTCGACCATCTCGCAAAGGAGGTGTAAGGATTTGTCTCCCGCGCACCCGAGATCGTTCTCCGAGCCCACTGCATCTGATAGATGCTATTAGTATGACAGTTCAACCTCCAACTTTAGACATGCGGATGAAGGCTTTGTCTGTCGCTGACCTTGCTAAAGAAGAAAATATCTTCATGCCTGATTTTCGATTTGACCAACAGTCATCTAAAATGGAATCGGATGAGGAAAATTTGGAGCGCTGTTCTCGACGACCTGGCTTACGTCCTCGAGCTGTTCTTTGACGAACTCATTCATGGGATAGATCATCCATGGAGTTTTAGATATCTTTAGTTTTTTTGGTTTTTTGTACTTGGTTTGCCTCTGGTTGTTATAATCTCCTCTTATCAATAAAATTTGGCCTTTTTGGCCTTTAATAATAATAATAAAAACATGGTCATCTTTGCTCCATTGACTAGTTGCTAACACCATTTAGGAGAAAGTTAACATGAAACTGAGAACCGACCAAACTGTTTAAAGATCTATTTCCTTTGGACAAGGTAAATCTAAGGATCTAACTCCCAAGTGGTACTCCTCTTTAGAGTTTTTACAACCATTTGCTAATTTCTTTACCTATATAGCCGCATTGAACGAAGATGATTCTTATTGAAGATGCTCTAATAAAATGGAAGCTAATTTAATGTTCAGCTTCCGGACAATTAATAAATTTATGTCATAAACAAATATGAGGGATGACTTAGTGCTATTTTGTCATCTGGTTGGCCATACTTCTTGTTTTCCTCATCGGATTTGAAATAAGATGTCAAAAAAAAAAACCAAAGTAGATAGTTAATTATGACACGTTTTCTTTTGATAGGTATAATATAGGGATGGTGATTAGAAAGTTATATATATATATATATATATATATATATATATTGATCTCATCTTAAATTTCTGATCAAATGATCAAACAATCAAGATAAGAGTGAAAGAAAAGGATCAAGTTTCAAGAGCAGAATTTTAGAATAACCCAATACAACCTACCTTAACTATTTTGTGTACTGTCTTGAGTTTCAATTTCTTAATGTTTGATTTTGCTCCCTACTAGTTTATTTCCATTCTTTCTCATGTTTCAAGTGAGCTGTTCATAATTTTTTATCGCTTAACAATAATTTAAGTTTTTTGCATAGAAATTGTAACAGTAGTAAGACGGTGGACGGGTCTCCCGAGTCTGACTCCCATGAACTTTTAAATTTATTTATTTGAGGTAAGATGACGGCCAACACTTGCAAGGCAAATGGGCTCCGTTAGGGGAAAAATCATCTAGGGATCAATTTTGGGATCTGATTGGAATATGGAAAGAGAAAGTGAAAGAGTAAAGGGAATTTCTAGTCTAGCTAAGTTCGCCCTTTGCCTCCAGTTGCATTCGTAGAGTCCATTTTAAATATTTGTCGGGGGTCCCAAACATGTATCCCCCCTTTGTAGATAACTTGTTAGGTAGTAGTAGATGATGGTGTTATTTCGAGATTGTTGGGTTTGTCCCTTCATATCCTAATTGTGTAGACGAGTTGTAGAAGAGTGAGGAGAATTCACATCAGTTAAGGTCGCTCGCCGTTCCCCTCGGGTGGAGAAGTGTATTAATTTTGCAATCTCTATTCCCGTAGAAAAGGCTTGTGTGGCCCCTTTCGAGGGTCATCATTCATGGCTCCAGATGGCACGGGTTGTGAGAGGATCTTTCGACACCTACGACGGGGAACATTCTGATGCTATCAGGCCATGACGAGCAGTAGGAATAGGGTGCCATGCACTGTGCAAGTGGATGTTACGTCGTGAGCTCTGAGATCAAGGACTCGATTGGACAGACTCGAAAGGTCCACACCATGTTGGACTCGTGTGCTTGAGCCCATTCTATCTTTTGCAGGCTATGTGTAACAACTTGAATTTTTGAGAAAAATAAAAATTTAAATAATAAATTAAAAACTCTGCTAAATAGATATTCAATGAAAATAGTATTAAATAAAACTCATTAAATGGAAAAGAGTAATGGGCTTTGCTTAATAGATCATCTAGAATATATTGGGTCAAAAATATGAATTTACAAAGGGAGAATAATAAGAAAATATTCTAAATTCGGAGTTTAATTATCTCCTAATTAAAAAGGGGTTATTAAAACAATAAAAGTAGCAATTAGAGTTGGAATTAGATTCCTAAACCTACTCCATATAGTCTAGCACGAATTTAGATACTATCCTAACCCAATTGGAGATTGGAAAGCAAGAGAGGAAAGGTGGAGTTAGGAAATCTCGTAATTAAGAGGAATTTGAGTAGTAGTAGGAATAGGAACTTGTATTTATATAAATACATCTCTTAAACCCTCTTGGCCGACCCTAGCTCATTGCCAAAGGTTGTTGGACGTGGAGAAGAGGCCAAGGAGGAGAGGATCTCGTGGGGAGAAGGAGTTCTTGGAGCTTCTTCCTCGTTCTTGGAGTTCTAAGCCCTAAAAGATAAATCGAGTCAAAGGTAGGCATTCTCACGAGCAAAACTCAATTAAATCCATCTGTAGATTGTTCCATACATCAGGAACAAAAGCCCTCTTGTTTCACTCTTTTTCATCGAGCCAATCTTTTGTTCTTGATTTTAGAAGATCTGCAAACATGATAACCCCGAGACATCATGTTTAATTCAAATCTCTATGTATACTTGATCCCATGCTACGAAATTTTTACTGTAGATAATTCATGTTGTTAGGGATCTTTTGCCCCTAAAAGGCCTAAATTTCATCGAGCATGTTGATCGAATTTAATCGATCTCTCTCTCTCTCTGTGTCATGTTCTGAATAACTCGTTCTTGCTCATGTTCAAACCCTATATAAACCATGCTCTCTCTCTAATTCCTATTTACTGGAAGTACTCTCGCATGTCTAGTTTCATTTGCCCCTGGTTTCATGATTTTTCATCGTGTATACAATTAGTTATGATTTTCTGAACGACCCTGTATAAAAATCTGATATTCTGGACCGCAATCCAAGACAGAACAGAACTCTGTCAGACTCAGTCCACGGACCTGAGAACGCGACGGCCCGACAGGTCGCGTTCTCAAGCCCGTCGCGACGCCTCTTCTTGTCGCGTTCTGAACGCGACAGGAGACCCCGTCGCGTTCTGGCCGCCTGAGCAAACAGCCCTGTCGCGACCCGTACAGGACCCTGTCGCGTTCCATCATGACCCTGTCGCGACCCTTACAAGGGTACGTCGCGTTCACAGGATTTTTGACGAAAACCCATAAGATTTATTGCTCTCACTTTCTACGTCGCCTTTTTAGCAGTCATACACGCAGTAAAAACACCTGTTTAAAAATGGAGCCATATTGAATGCTTTAAAATACATGTTCACGACTTCTTTTCTATCTATGATTTCTCTTACACATGCATGCACATGAACCATCCATATATGGCTGAAATCTGGCATAAAATATCTCATAATGTATCTGGTAATTTATTGCAATAAAGTATATTAATTGCCCTATTTTAAAGGACTTGTATTCGTTTCTTGCGTTGTTTATATACCGATATCGACGCTCCACTGTTCTAGAATTCCTCTAGAACGTCGAGTACCTGTTTTTATATACACACTTTACTTGTCTTGTGGTGAACTCTCCGTCGGATATTCCTTTCGTCGGACTAGTGAATCCTTTCACAAGGCCTCCGTAAGTCTCCTCTGATCATAGATTCCCACATGGTCGACGAGCCGGTTGTACCCTAACACCCATTACACCTTAGGGATCGATATGATTCAAACGGCTATTAGAAGTTCGCTCTTATACCTTGAATCACGTCGGACCTCTGGACTTGTGCATAACATGGCCAGCGGGAAGATCGTGAGTTCCACCTGACTGCCAACACCATGTACGCGTGTTGTGCAACTGTTACTATCGCTTGTTACTTGGAAGGTTACATGCATTGTCCCTTAGCCCTCATCTATACTCTACTCGCTCATCTATTCACGTTCATCTACTATCTCGTCTATTCATCTAGTACTCTCATCTATTCCTTGGTACTCTATTTGGCCATTAAATTGATTGTCTACGATAAAAACATGACTATGCTAGGCAACATTATAAGGGCCCGGTCTGGTCCTTGGGAGGAGCACCTGAAAGGCTATAACTCGCGAGGGTCTAATGATCTGGGTGATGGCATACACCTAACGCATGAACACACAAGATTTGATTTATGACAATCAATTAATCAAACAGTCAATTATTGGTTTACTTGAATCTCGTGGTTGAAAGAATATCGACCAACACTTGCTATCGTGACTTGTGCACTGTTGTGCAACTTTACTTGTTATCTTGTTATACGGCCAATCCGATATCAAAACTTGTTGTGCTATACTCTTGTGTTTTGTGCTATTGTCCCTCGTTATCGTGTACCAGTACTTGCTATACATTTCTCGTTATTCTCTCTAGTTATCCTGCTTTATAAGATATTAAACACTTAAAGCATGCTTGATCCTGAGATTTAAGTCCTACTGGGCAATATCGCTCACCCTGCATTATTTGTCGTTGTGTTCTCAGGTGAGACCGAGGATGAACCATACACTCAAGAGGACGAGAACGACCTGGAGTGATGTCTTGAGTATCCTAGCGTCCTATTACTATGTTTAGCATTGTAGTAGTTAGATTTGAAAGTTCAGTCTTTTGCTTTATTCCAATGTAATCGGGCCCAATAGTTTGGCTCTGATATTAGTGGTTGTAACTAGACATTTGAAAGATTATTAATGAATAAAATTGTTTTAGCATTTATTCTTGTTCAATAGTTTGATGTCTAGTACTCGCTCTATACCCGTTCACTTGCAACTGCCTTCGCGCTCCGATATTCCGCGTCGGGGCGTGACACTATGATTGTGGACGAGGACTAGGTGAGAGCCTATTCGACACCTACAAGTTGGTGTCTTAGGCTCTGTTTGAAAACGTTGGCAAAAAAAGTGAAATCGGTAGAAGCCGATTTCCGCCGCAGAAGTAGTACAGAAGCGCTTCCCAACAGACGAGGTCACATCCAGTGGTATAAAAAGACTTTTGAAAAAAGAAAAAAAAACCGTTAACGTTGTATCACAACGTTCAGAATTTTTCAAAAGCAGAGGAGAGACTGCTTTTGAAAAAGTGGAGTGCCCTTCTATCATGTGTCTTTCTCTCTCTTTATAGAGAAATCCGTGCCACACAAAAACCAAGAACAACTAAACACGTTTGGAAACAATGCAATTTTGTCAGAACTTCTAAATTTTAGAATTTTTTTTCAATGGTGCTCCCAAATGGCATCTTAGACAGTTTGGGCTTGAGTGGGCCAACCCAAAATTTCCCTCTATAAAAGTTATTATTATATGAAAAACAGCAAATATGCCATCATTTCTAAAATATTATCAAATATGTCAAACATATATGAAAAAAGTTGTAGATATGTCATCCTGATATTTTGAGTGTTACTTTCTATTTATTTAACAATAAATTTGACTAATCTATCAAAGAAAAGCTCTTGTTTGTTTTAAGTTAAACAACCCTGACACCAGGTATCATTCGTGAAGTTTTAATAAATAAAATAAGGATATTTTCATTAAAATTATTAAACTAACAAAAATAATGAAATTTGGAAGGAATATTCACTTCCTTGGAACGGAAGATCACGATAGTGGTAACATTTTTTATTTACGAGTGATATATTTAATAATATTCTAACAATAGTAATATATTTATAATTTATTATGTAATAATAATTTCTGTGCACAAGACCTAATAATTCATTTTACGCACATTAAAGAGCTTTGTGATAAATGATATATTGGCAGATTGATGGAGTTATTTCTTCATGAAATATATATAGACCCTAGATACAAGTTCCTTCCAAGTGATAGAACATGTTTGCACTACTGAGTTCGAAACAGAGATTCCTCAGTTTTTTCATTAAAATCAATGCTATTTTAGATATTTATTTATCCTTCTCATCGAATTATCACAGCATAGGACACTAATATTAATATATGAATTTTAAAAAACACTTGTAATCTTCAAACATATAAGTGCAAAAATAAGATGAGGCGTAGGTAACGGCACTACAATTAAAACATAAAGGTAAAAATGACCCCTCTCAATTTATACAAAGAGAAATATGTACGTCTACATAAAGGTAAAGCCTAAAACACGTCGAATAACTATTATTTCAAGCAACTACGTTTAAAGGCCAGGTTTACACGATCTCTCTCTCTCTCTCTCTCTCTCTCTCTCTCTCTCTCTCTATATATATATATATATATATATATATATATAAAGATGGAAATATTAATCATATGTTCTGGTGGCTGTCATATATAGGTTTAGATATGAACCACAACATTGACGAGATCAATTCAGATGGTACAGAACCTCCATCGGAGGAGGGTTCTAATTAATCACAATTGAGAGATCCCTCTCTGCAAACAGAGACAAGGAAAGTTGTCCTAACATCTTTGTCCGGGATGCCAACACGTTATGGAGGAGGAGATCAGGGGGTGCATGGAGGGTTTCAAGATCAAGAGAAATGCCTGTGAAGGTGGTCGTGGTGATGGTGTCTGCTCTCGTCCAGGCCGGAGCACTGCAACACTGGGTAGCAGGCCACGAATAGGCACCTCCCGACGCGTCTGAAGAGGGAGGCGACCAGGTTGCAGGGGTTGCAGCAGCACGCGAGCACAGGCCGCCGCCCGTCAGTGGGCTCCTCCTCGCCCTCACGGTGGTGACGGTGGTGCTGCCTCATGGTTCTTGAGTTGCTGAGACAAGTTAACAGAGCCAACTGTGGTGTTGTTGGGAACGATGGAACACCCAGAAGTTGAGAGATAATTCGGGAGTGAGACAAAGGGGGTCATATACACAGCATAGATACCTCTGGCCGGAAGCAAAGCAAAGGAGCAGCAAGCAGCCCCTTCCGAGCTCGAAAGGTCAGCAGCTTAGAAGCATCTGCTGCCTTATACGCAGGTTAGAGAGAGAGATAGAGAGAGAGATGGAGACCTGTTCCCTGAGCTCTGAATGGAGAAGAGAACTGCCGGGCAGCTAGCTACTTGCGAATTAAGAAGAAGAACGCGCCGGAAACGGAGGAGAGCAAGGGAGAGAATAAAAGTAAAATAATGGGGCTGGCCAACCGCGACCGCACCCGCACGAGGACAGCGCGTTTGGTTGGGAAAAAGAGCTAGGTTCCACATCCACCGGTCGACTCAAAAATTTTATCAAGTAGAATCATTTTATTAATTTAATAAAGTTATTTTTTAAAATTATTTAATTAAACTAATTTAATAACAAAATTTAATTTCTTTAATAAAATTTTAAAAATTCAATAACATTTTAAGACCCCACTAAATATGTTCTAGATCCGCTATTGCCTCCTCCTCCTTTTAATAATAAGGTTAAAGTGGTAGTGGTAAAATAGCCGTTAAATTAGGTGTATAATTTAATTTTTATAACTATCTGATTAAGATCGAAAATTACATATGTATGTGTTTCAGGACGAGACATGATCATAGATTCATAGGACACTTTTAGAGAACAATAAATTTGAGAGGTGGGATGGTGCGACAAGTGCGACTTTGAGGAAGATGGGGTAGCACCTACTCAGCCAGACAAAGCAAGTTAAATGTGTTTAGAAAAATAAGAGTATGCGACTATCTGTGTGTCTACGTCCCCTTTTTTGCCGAGGTCTTAATAAAACGCCATCGAGGAAATACTATAGATTAAAAATTTAAGGTTTTATTTGCATATTTTCCTCTTAGATGAAAATTTACTTAAAGATCCTCCTACATTTATATTTATATGAATACGTCTATCAGAGAGATATATATTTATATGAGAAAATCATGTCATTAGTTGCTAGGGGGTGTTTAAACAACAACAAAATCAAACCAAACTGAACAGTTCGCTTTGGTTTGAACACTAATTCAGTGTAGTTCTATTTCACAAGTTATAAAAAATAAACCAGACTTATTACAATGATATTAATATTATAGATAATCAATAAATTTAGTTATAAACATAAATTTAGATAACAAATACATATTTTTTATCATAAGTTTAAATACATAAACTACCAAATCAAATCAAATTATCCGATTCAATTTGATTCAAGCTCGATTCTTCATTCGATTTGATTTGGAAGAGAGATCTTTCAAACCAACCAAATCAAATGTGTTATAAAATGTCGAATATGCATCAAATATTCTTTTAGTGCCCCGTGAGGATATATTTTAGATGAGTAACTCTGCTTGAAATGTCCGACTTCAGATAGAAACAAATAAGATTTTTATATGTAAACATCTCTCCGTAAGAGGTGTATTAGTGCGAATGTATAGACATCGAGGATTTTCGTACAACTTTTCATTTAGGAGGAATATAGATGCAAAAGCTCCCGCAAAACTATACACTTCCAAAGTGAAATTAAAAGTGACTTGAGAAGAACCACGCGTCTCGATATCCTGGCATTTGACAAACAATATATTTATGATAAGAATGGCTTCAAATTTATTTTCTTCAATTGGGTCCAATCCATGACATGTAAAAGAAATGTCCTTGCGCACTAACACAGTGGAACATCCACTCGGATGGGATGGGGCGCTGCTAAGATTCTGGGTTTAATCCTATTACCGAGTAATTTTTGACCATTAGATTATCTAACTAAAAAAATAATCTCGTAAAAAAGAAATGTTATTCCTCAACACTGAGAATGGCCGTTCCAAAACCAGGTCTCCTCTCCGTGGAGTTGTTTGTACCGTCATTCTTGGTCACACGTTGCCATTTAAAATGGCTTTAATTTTGGTTTCTCATCTCCCCCAGATCATGGTGGCAATTTCTTTGACACAGTGATACATAGACGCTTGGTTGTTACAACAGCACAAACTTTTAGACATTAGGGACGCACGTCTAAAGAGTAATGCCCAAAGAAAACCACTATTTTAGCTAGCTAGAACCTACCGTTAGTTTCCTATCTTCCTTGTCTAATCGTGTACGTTACATTCAAGTAATTCTTAGTTTTGAAATAGCATTTAATAATACTTGCTTATCGCTATGACAAACTCGTCCAAATTTCTGGGGATGCTGTATGAAGGCCTCAGGTCAGCCACAAGATTTGACCCAGTTAAAAAATTGCTGATTCCAAGTCATCCCGGATCCATTAGCATATTCCAATCAAGAAATGACTAATCCCCTATGCTTGACTGGAAAAGGAAGAACAGCCATTGGAGTGGGTGAAGGGGTTTTAGGACAATGGCCCAATGGGTTTGCAATTGGAGGTCCAAATTCTAAAGAACAGGGTTCCAAACTGAGTGCAACAACAGAATGTACCAAATGGAGGAGGGAACGTTGCCCATGGAAAAGGCAAACAACATCAAGCCCAAAAAAGATGGGCTAAAATGTCAGTGTTAAAATCACCAGATTTAAAGTCTAACAAAATAAAATATCCAATCTTAAATTAATAAGTCATAAAAATGATCGATTTGGTTTTTGCCTTTTGGTGGTTCTGGACTGAAAATTCAACATAACTAGTTGAGTACCCGTGCCATGCACGGGATTTTTTTCTAAATATATATTTAATTATAATAAATTTATAAATTATAAATTAGATTTGATATGATTGTTGTCAATAATAATAGAGGAGTATTATATAGAAGAAAAGAAAACTTAATTCTCAAACAGAACACTATACAGATCAAATATGAGAGATGCATATTATAATAGAGGTGAGTACTTATATTTTTAAGTTAAATAGATCAGCATGAAAAAGTCATAAATGCCAGTGCAACTCAAACGAATAAACAACAATACAACCATAATAAAACTAATGTGTTCCAATGAAGAACTATTAATCTAATTCTGAGATCCAATGATAAAGAGAAGCACAGTGTGGCACTACGTGAAGATGAAAGGGGAAAATATAAATAAAAAACTTGGTTTCTTGCATGGTTTCCGTTTTGGAACTTGTTTTAATGACGTCTAGAGCGACACCACGAAGGGAGAAATTATAATAATAATATGCATAAGTGAAGAATCTGAGTCTATTATAATTGTATAAAAGTCTATTGTCTATTTACAGTCTATAGGTGCAGTGTATTAGAGAATATTTAATTATTTATTAAGGATATTTTCATTATACAAAATTCAATAAAAATAGAGATTTAAATAACACTTTTATATTATTGTGTTATTAGTCATCAATAACCAAGGGTTTCAAATCTTAATAATATACTTAGTTTCCATAATTTCACAACTTAATTCAAAACCTCTGTGTTCAAAAAAGTCTATACATTGACATAACGTAAATAGAATGCATTAGATCTAATCACAAACTTTTCATAATTTGTTGGCAAACCTTTAATTTATTGAGAGAAAATAAATTCAAAAAAACAGTAGCTATACCAAAGTTACGAAAATTCAATGGCTACAATAGATTAGCGAAAAGTATTATTTTTTAAATATTTTTCTTCTCTATTTAATTGTAGCTAACGTGTAGTTTCCCAACTTTGTTATGACATATAATTTTATACGTTTTCTTCTTTACTTCACTTGAACTATTTTAATATTGAAGATATTTGGAATACCATTAAATCATATTTACATCACATTTTTCTATGATGGTTAATGATGTAATGGTGTGTTTGGGTGAGTAGTAGGTCACCGGATCAGACACATAATAATATACATAATTTTTAATTATTTCTTTTTTATGTTAAAAAAATTATAAATTAAAAAATATAATGTTAAATAATCAGATTTTAAAATAAAAACTTAAAACTAAGTAGAAAAATAAATTGAACCGTCTTTTACTGTAGCAACACTGTAGCAACTGTAGCTCTGCTACAGTAATCGCAAAGTTTTGAAACAAAAGTTGTCAAACTCATGCTCCAACGGCTGCTGCTGCTCTCGCTGCTCAAGAACATTAACACAGTCTGTCACCGTCGCCAGTTGACGAAGATATGTGTCATGTAAAGATTTTGAAAAAAGTTCTCTCGAGGGAAGAGTGTGGGTAGAGAGAGCATTGCATGTTTGAAGCCCTTCACACCGTCCTGTGAGAGCTTGACGTCGAGGTTAGGGTCGTCGGCGAGCTGCAGCAGCACGTCTACCATGTCCGTGGGGACTAACTTCTCCCCCATCTGGGAAGCCCGGCAAGTCCATGAACACCTCCACTGTGCCGGCCCTGGGCGTGCGCAGCCAGTACCGGAGAACCCTGCAGGGGATGGTCTCCACCACGACCGTCCCTGCTCAGCGCCACTCCGTTGGGGAACGACAGCTCGTCGAGCAGCACTCGCAGCTCCCCCGTCGCCGGATCATACCTCATCAGTCTTCCCATTTTGTCTTCGGCTATTGTTGCCAAGATGAATTCCCCCCAAGCAAATTATTAACCATCAGTAATTTTGTGATATATGATATCATCTGAAACTTCGAGTATAATGATCTAAAGAAATAGATGAGTTCTGTGTTTGTGTTACATGTAAACATACCTGCGCTGGAAGCGGGTGCTGCTGTCGGTGAAGTAAACGGTGCTCGACTCCTGGTCGATGTAGATACCGTTGGTAAACCGGAAGGTTACGCCGTGGGCCGCCATTAATATCCGACAGTACCTGATTTAGAACATGTCTAATAAGAGTTACTGCATCTCACTGTCCTGCTGCGTAGTAGAAAAAAAATCTAAGATCTTTTCCTTGATACAACAGCTTAAAGCTTTCGTCTTCACCTGTTTTTAAGTTCCCACCTCCTCCCACTTGGGTCGTCGTGCTATGTGGTTATGAACGTGGCGATAGGAGCAGCTCTGGCGCCTGCAGGAGGAGGGGAAGGGGAGAGAGGTGACAACTCAAACCCTGCTGTGTGGTTCCTACCTTTGTTCCTATGATGAGGGGGCAGAATATGCCTCGCGGGCAGATGAGGGGGTAGAATGAGAAGCACATGTACGCTCTGAAGAAGCAGCTCCAGAGCTTCACGAACCAGCAGGAGAAGCTCAAGTGTCGTGCCCAGGTGCAAGATGCTGTGAAGAAGGCAGCCGGCAAGAGGGGAAGGGGAGAGAGGTGGGGCTGCGTCGGCGGAGGGGGGAGGACCGGCTTCGGTGCTACTGTGGAAGCACTTTTTCATGGAAATAACCTACCATGACAACTCAAATCCTGTTGTGTGGTTTCTTAGAGGAGGGAATGGAGTGCAGAGGTCGTCATTTGGTGTATCAGAGATATGGAGGCTTCGCTGAATCGTGATTTTATTTCTATTTTTTCGGGAGATATTTAGACGGGAACAGAAGTGTATGCGTCTAAATAGAAAGTTTTTAAAAAAATTCTGCGATACATTTTTACAGCACAATTTCTTTCTATTTAACAAATTAGAAAGTTTTTAAAAACATTCTACGATGCATTTTTACAGTAAGATTTCTTTCTATTTAACAAATTAGAATCACTTGTATTTCTATTTTTATAGGAGATGTTTAAACAGATTAAAATCAACTATATATTTATTTTTATATCGAAAAGATTTAGGCAGGAATAAGAGTGTTCTGATGTTGACACGTGGCAGCACCAAGACTGAGAATTATAATATTAGTATAGATAAGATATATGGCATACGCAGGGGTACAAAATATTATATGCAGATTCCAGAGATATACATTTAAATATAATGTATTTTAAAACCAGAAATAATAAGGAAAAAACACTTCGTGTGAGAACCAAGTTTGCAGAATACCTATAAACTACGCTTTTGTCCAAGTGTCAATGCCATCCACGTCTTCTGCTTTTATCCCACGTTAACAACTCAAGTCAAATTGTGCCTGACCAATGAGAAGAGGTTGGGGACGCTGGCTGGAAACGAGTACTTTACTCGATTACAAGACACCGGCATATAGTAATGTTCAGGAGAGAAAAAAACGGCTCCACATGACAAGGAAGCAAGAGACCATTCAGCAGCTAATGCCCTTCCGAAGGGCAACCTTAAACAGATCTACTACACCAACTCATAGACCATGGAAGAAAAGAACGTCAACTAAGAACCTTTCGTTTTTGCGTAGAAGACTTCAAGGCAACCAGAACAAACTTGAGGAAAGAATACAACAAATGGAACACTTTGCAAGATCTGGTGGATCATCTTGGTGAGGCGGAAGGAAAACAGTACTGTATTAGGAGCAAAATGGTCTACCAGTAATTGGTCATAAACTCTCTGCATGGTGTATACTGAATGGGGCCTTTACATGTAGCATGACAAAGCCCAACAAACGAGGGAAAGCCTTAAATAACTCAAGCAACAAAATGGGTTTGCCGTAAAATGCTCCATTCATATGAAAGGCGAAAAAAAATGTATGCAATACCAGTTCAGATGGAAGAACTTGTACTTTAAATTCAAAATAAAGATGAGATAACACAGTATCAAAGTTATCCAGTCCGTGAAAACTTCTAAGCCAGTTGATCACCTCACACCAAACAATCGGGAAAATAATCAAACACCTACACGGGGAAAAGTCTTTAGAGAAGGCAGCCTCCCTGCCGATGGGTTCAAATTATTCGAACAGTTAAAGAAAATCAAGTTTTCACCCTTTGGCAGCAAATCGATCAGAGGATCTGGTAAAAGGAGCAGCACTCTATTACAGATACAATAATGAACTTCCGATCCCAGAAGGAATGGTGGTCGTGCAAAGATAAACTGAAAACCCGGTAAGTAATCTATTACAAAGGTATCAATCTGATTCTTGACATGGCTAACAAAACTGAACATTTGACAGGTTCAAGAAATGGACTCTATATAACAACCTTGTACCCAAGTATTATGATTTATTACAAACTTGTATGTAAATTATACTTTATGTATTTATATATACAATTTACATATATATATGTCTTGGTCATTATATCAAAATCAACTCCACCATTGCCGGTCCCAAACCCGGGTGAGAAAGGAGGAGGGTTTGCGTTAGGTTGACAACCAGCAGTAAAATAACGTTAAAACCTTACATGAATTCTGATCTAAGTATTTGGAAATTTGTGGCGGAAAAGAATTCATGTAGCCGACCCCAAATAATGGGATAAAGATCGCCTTATGATGATGATGATGACGATGGTCATTATATCAAAATCCAAGGGAGATGTTAAAGCATGTGAATTGTATCCACTAGTTTACGTGATATATCATATATTATCCAGCACAGACATTCTGTCTGAAGAGATAAGAGTACTGAGCAATGCATCTCTAATTTGTAACAAACAGGTTATAGACAGGGATGCTTGTATTAAACAGCATTCCGTACTGCTACCAACTTCTCTACATCCCTTATTAGAACCATGTGTACATAAGGCAATCCCTTATTAGAACCATGTGTACATAAGGCAATCCCTTATTAGAACCATGTGTACATAAGGCACAACTTAACAAGCAGGATTGGTTAAACAACCATTTTTCCGCCACTCTCATTTTCGAGAGCACTTCCATTATTATTTGAATGGTAAACCAGAGGAATCTCCTCCAAAAGAACTTTGAAATTCATATGCCATCGCCCAAGGTTTCAAATGGAGAACTTTTGACGAAGGCCTCGGTAAACTAGAGGAATCTCCTACAAAAGAACTTTGAAATTCATATGCCTTCGCCCAAGGTTTCAAATGGAGAACTTCTTGGAAACTTACCGTAGATCTAACAAGTAAAATTGAAAAGTTGTCTCTTAAGTCAAGACCATTAGGAATTGACACAGCAATATGTGTGACGACTTCTTGCACCTTTTGTTAGCTAATTTAGAATAGCATGTAATGTAAGAAGGCAAAGACAGTGAACAAAATTTTGTCGCACAAACTGTACAAAATTGACCTCGGTTGAAACATGAACGAGGGAAAAGACATTCGATATATACGGTGACTGTCCAGAACATCTTCCATGGAATTCTGCTGAAACCTTTTGACAAGCAGGGGTTTGAAAATGCATTTTAAATTCAAAATTCCTACACAAAAAAAAAAAAAAACACTTGCGCATGCAACACAAGTTGAATTTTCTTTTCTCTTCTCTTGTCTAACTTTTCCATTCTCCTTCTCCCCCATTGGCCGTTCACTGAATCTGAATCAGATACATGAATACTTCATAATCTGACAAAAATGCCCTACCCATGAATTCCCACTTTTGCCAACTTGGCTCACAAGAATACACACTTTCAGGAGGGGCCTTGAATGCCCTCCAACCACTACTCCAACATATTCTCCAACACCAGACTATATTGAGGTCCAACAAAACACCAAATACAGATGTCCCAGAAGGGATCCCAAACGATACACGTATCCTCCCAAACTACTGAAAACAGTCTTCAATGGTCCAATCACCCCATGAACTCCCCCAGTAACATTTCCAGCGGTAGTTGACAACAGCGCTTGAGCGATACCAGTTATTAGAATTGCCCCACCAGAGGGTGAAGCAGGAGGACAGCGCATTTTGTGCGCTGCCTTTATAGCGAACTTTTTTTTCAAATACTTCGAATCCCTCGCCGCCGTGAGAGAGGCGGCCAGCATTAATCTAACTAGACATATCCAACAAGAATCAAAATCACAGATCCAAGTGAACCTTAAGGAGGACACAGCGTGCGGCCTCGAGAGCACAGAGAAACGTGATTAGATGTTGAGGGACGACAAGAGACACCTGTATAAGCCAAAGAGCTGCGGCGGTGGCGGCCGCCCCCCAGGAGAAAGCAGCGGTGATGTCCGCCGCCTGGGGCAACTTCCTCGGCGGCAGAAACCTGAACAGGCCGCCCGACGCTGGAGCTTAACCGGCCATCTCCTGACCTTGTTATCGCGGCTGCGGCGTCGTCGTCGTCGAGCACGGGTGAGAGAGCGAAGCGCTAGAAGCCTCGAGTTTTCGCTTCGAGGTCTCCACCGAGAGAAGTGCGAAGGTGCACTTTGCTGGCGCTTACAGGAGGAAACGACACATGTCGTGTCAACAGGATTCTACAGTGTCAGTGGCGGTCGCAGTTTACCACTATTCCATTTTGAGATAAGGGAAATGCGAATATTTTTAGGGAAAATTAATTAATCAGAGGATTAGACTTAATTTGTAATTTTTGTTAGAAGATCAGAAGTTATATAATTTTTACTTTTTGTGTTAGTTTAATTTTTAGTCCCTGCCTTTTGTCTTTAATCTCTGTTTTTTGTTTCTCAGTATTTAATGAGTCTTGGAAGACGAGTCGTCCTTTTAACATCAATTTTTTCCTATTTTACCTTTCATTTTCCTATTTTACCCTTCCTTCTTGTGCTCTTTTCCTAGTACATTCGTTACAGTTGTCTTTGTATCAGTTACAGTAAACTTTTATATCTATTACAGTAAGTCTTCTTTCCTTATGCACACTTACATTCGGTTACAGACTACAGCTATAAGCTCTTACAAAAGAAAAAAAAACACTTTATTTATTTGCAAGTGCTAGGATTTGAACCCAAGCATTCACAAAGAAGGCAAGAGATACCCTTACCACTAAGCTAAAACTACATTTGTGTTACAACATAACATATAATATATTTAATTAAGTATTGTAGTAAACGTAATTCTCTATTACAATTTATGTTAAGTCTTGTTACAGTCAATATCATTCCCTGTTACAATATATATTAAGTTCTGTTATAGTAAACATTATCATCTATTATAGTAAACATAATTCTCTATTACAACTTAAGTTAAGTCTTGTTACAGTATACATTAAACTCTATTACAAAGGTTAATGTATTTGTAACAAATGTTAATGTATATTGTAATAAAATTTAATGTATATGTAATAAAACTTAATATATACTGTAACAAGACTTAACATAAGTTGTAATAGAGCTTAATATATATTGTAACAAAGGTTAATATATATTGTAACAAAGGTTAATGTATATTGTAATAGAGCTTAATATATACTGTAACAAGACTTAACATAAGTTGTAATAAAGCTTAATATAAATTGTAACAAAGGTTAATGTATATTGTAACAAAAGTTAATGTATATTGTAACAAAGCTTAATGTATAATATAATAGAGCTTAATGTATACTGTAACAAGATGTAACATAAGTTGTATAGAGCTTAATATATATTGTAACAAAAGTTAATGTATATTGTAACAAAGTTTAATGTATATTGTAATAGAGCTTAATATATACTGTAACAAGACTTAACATAAGTTGTAATAGAGCTTAATATATATTGTAACAAGGTTAATGTATATTGTAACAAATGTTAATGTATATTGTAACAAAGCTTAATGTATATTGTAATAGAGCTTAATATATACTGTAACAAGACTTAACATAAGTTGTAATAGAGCTTAATATATATTGTAACAAAGGTAATATATATTGTAACAAATGTTAATGTAAATTGTAACAAAGGTTAATGTATATTGTAATAAAGCTTAATGTATATTGTAATAGAGTTTAATGTATAGTTGTAATAGAGCTTAATGTATACTGTAACAATACTTAACATAAGTCGTAATAGAGTTAATATATATTGTAACAAAGGGTAATGTATATTGTAACAAAGGTTAATGTATATTGTAACAAAACTTAATGTATATTGTAATAGAGCTTAATGTATACTGTAACAAGACTTAACATAAGTTGTAATAGATAATTAGTTTACTATAATAAATGATAATGTTTACTGTAATAGAACTAATGTATATTGTAACATGGAATGATATTGACTGTAACAAGACTTAACATAAGTTGTAATAGAGAATTATGTTTACTACAATACTTAATTAAATATATTATATGTTATATTGTAACACAAATGTAGTTGTAGCTTAGTGGTAAGGGTATCTCATGTCTTCTTTGTGATGACTTGTGTTCGAATCCTAGAACTTGCAAACAAATAAGTTTTTTTTCTTTTGTAAGAGCTTATAACTGTAGTCTGTAACAGTTACAAATGCTTACTGTAACAAATATAAAGGCTGATTGTAACTGATACAAAGGCAACTGTAACGAATGTAAGTGTGCATAAGGAAAGAATGCTTACTGTAACAGATATAAAGGCTTGTTGTAATTGATACAAAGACAACTGTAACGAATGTAAGTGTGCATAGGGAAAGAAGGCTTACTGTAACAGATATAAAGGCTTACTGTAACATATATAAAAGCTTACTGTAACTGATACAAAGGCAACTGTAACGAATGTAACTAGGGAAAGAGCAGAAGAAGGAAGGGCAAAATAGGAAAAAGTTGATGTTAAAAGTAAGACTCGTCTTCCAAGACTCATTAAATGCTGAGAAACAAAAAGCAGGGACTAGAAATTAAACTAACACAAAAAGTAAGGACTATATGACTTCTGATCTTCTGTTAGGGACTACAAATTAAGTCAACACTCTTACAGGGACCCCTAATTAATTCTCCCTATTTTTTAGGATTAATTAATTAAGAGTCCCTATCAAATTTTTGACTTATTTGTTAGTCCTTAACATAGTTGTAATTTATTACAGTAAGTGTTATCATCTGTTATAGTATACGTTAAGTCTTATTATAGTAAGGACATTCATGTTACAGCCAGGGACTTCTAATTAATTTACCTTATTTTTAACTTAAAATACATATTTACTTCTAAATTTATTATACATTCATCAAGGAGAAATATTTATTACCAGTCTAAATTGGTAATCAATCTTAAGTGAATTATTTGTAAAGTAATTGTATTAGTTAGGGATAAGAGAGAAAGAAGGGTATGATAAGATTCCTAATCACTAAAATTATTTGACAAACATTACACTTCAAATTTGTTATCAATTTAGATTGATAATAAATATTGGGTAAATTAATTAATAATCTCTTATTGTAACATGGGAGGTCCTACCATAACAAAGTTTAACGTATACTGTAACAGAAGACAACACTTATTGTAATAAATTACAGCTCTGTCAAGGACTAAAAAAAAGTCAAATATTTGATAAAGACTTCTAATTAATTTGCCCATAAATATTTCTCTTCACCACAAACATTGTTGTAGCGTATTGACCGTTTGGATCGTGGCTTAGTGGTTGTGGAGGCCAATGTGTGGCCTATGACTTGTGTTTCAGGTACTCACGCAGGTTGTGGGGCTTTGTGGGCCGATAGTTTGAGCCCAAAGCACCCACTGGTTCACTGTCTGTGAACGCGACAGGGCTGGGCGTCGCGTTCTGAATGCAACGGCCCTGGGTGTCGCGTTTGGTTACTGCGGTGGAGGGGTCTTCGTCTGCATGTCTGTTGCGTGTCGCGCGCTGGGCGGCTTGCTGACGTTGGCGTTGAGAAGGCGACGACCTTCTCCATCGCGTTCATGTCGCAACGGCAGGGTGTGTCATGTTCTCAATCGCGAAATGCTCTTAACCTAGGTCAGCCAAACAGAACCCTACAAGCTTTTTTTGGCCAGGGGGAGGAGCTCTCACGTGGATTTGGGCGATTCGGGGATTTGGAGTCGTTTTCGGCGTGGTCTCACCGCAAGGACGTGGTACGGAGCGGGGGGAAACACTGGGGGATCGCCGTTCTTCGCGAAGGTAGGGAGATTATGCCCTGTTTCACGTCATGGATTGCATGTGGTGCATGTGTAGCTTGTTATTTGCTGTAAAGATGCTAGATATCATGCTAGGGCACTGTGTAGAACATGAATAATTGATTGTTGTGGCGTTTTATATGGTTTGCATGGGGAATCCGGAGATGGGTTCTCGGATTTAGGTCACTGTTTGTGAAGGCGACGGACCTGCCTATCACATTCTGAACGCGACAGCCTGACCCGTCGCGTTCTGCTTCTGAACGCGACATATCGAGGTGTCACGTTCTGAAGGCGACAGTGGATCCTGTCGCGTTAAGGGTTCCGATGGCAATGAGCTTGAGCATAATAGTGGGATTATCGAATTATCGTTGTTTATTGTGAATGGCATTGGTAAGTGATGCATTGGCACTTGTGGAGTTTGGGGAACGTGTTGATCAGGTGGTTTGTGCGGTGTGTTCAAGTGGTTTGTGTGTGCGTGGCGAGTAGTACGACACCTACTGTGATTACCTCTTCAGTTGGGAGCCCCAGGTTTTGTGTAAGCCAGGCATGTTAGTGCTCGGGGCTTGTCCTGGTACTTGTGTACCGTCGAGGTATGTGTCGTCTTCCTGGACACCCTCACTCTTGTGTAGAGTTGTCCGTTCGGCTGAGGGAAAAATGACAGTGGGACAACGACTTGTGAGAGTTTGTGTTCTGTCACTTGTAGCGCGCTCGTGGTTGGGGTTACGGACACCAGTAGACGTACTGGGCCCCAACTAGTCATGTTTTCCAGTGCCTCACTTTAGGGAGCTCAGGCCGGAGTCCTTAAAGGTGCCAGGCATGGGCCTGCAGAAGTGTGGTCCGCAGGAGTGGTGTTGGTTGGTCTCCACAGTTTCTTGGCTTGTTCTAGTGAAGCGGCAGCTGTACCTTTAGTCCGTGGCTGCGAGACTGAGAGGTAGTTCTATGTAGTTTTTCCGGGTCGGTAGCTGGTGTCGCGAATCAGTCTTCATGACTCGAGTGTGGTATTTTCTACTTTAGCACGTACACCTAGTGAGGTTTTCCGTTTATTTATTAAATGTTGATTTCTATTAATGGCATGCAGTAAGTAGTGTTACAGCTTTAATATATTGTGTGGATAGTTCTATAAATTGTTAGCGTAGCTTCCTGCTTCCTTACATGTGAGTTTGGTTTTGTTCGGCTTTGGGGGAGTTTCCCTACTGAGCCAGTGACTTGTGAGGCTCACCCCTACTCCTTCAGGTGAGGAAGAGCAGGATGCTTCTCGCCCTTCTTCTAGTTCGGAGCCGCACTGTAGCGGAGTTGGGTCTGCACCACCAACAATGTAATTTCCTTTCTTTGTACACCTCTGGGTATGCCCCAGATTGTTGTTGTAGTTGTGTCTAGCTACAGTTGAGAAAATGGCTATGTATATTCATGTAAATATTTGTGAGATGACATTCTTATATATATTTGAGGAGTTTCCTTTATATTCTACGGACTTGTGAATGGTATCCCTTGCGAGGCTTCGGCTCGTTCGCGGGAAGCGGAGTCGGATTAAGCTCGTTATTAGGTTAACAGGTTTGAACGACGAGGACTGCTACAGTTGGTATCAGAGCAAGGTCCGTGTGAATATAAAGGAATCGAAAATTTGCATAACATTTCTCTACTTTAGCCCACTGCTGGTAGTTGACCCTGGTTTTTGTATTGATTTGTTGTGTTGTGTGGTTGGAATGATATTTGTGCAAGATCGGAAATGGCAGACAGGAGAGATTGGGGAGGAGATGGAGATGAACCTGAGGAGACTACGCATTAAATGATAGAAAGGATATGGGAAAGTCTTACAGAGATCTGTACCAGATTGGATCATCAGGCACAGTACAGCCAGCATTAGTGGCACCGCCGATTGTGAAGGAGGCAGTGTTGGCCTTTTGGTACGGCAGCAAGCAAACCTAGAAGGGGGGGGTGAATAGGTTTTTCTGAAATCTGAATAGAATCTAAACACAGAAAATAACACTTGAAAGCTTGAAAGTTAGTTCAGTGTGAGTAGTGATAGAGAGTGCAGTGCGGAAGCAAATAAACAAAACACAAGGACACAGGAGATTTATCCTGGTTCGGCCCTTCCCACATGGAAGTCCTACGTCCAGTCCCCAAGCAAACTCTTGGGATTTCACTAACCAAGGGTACAGTCCCCCTTATGGACCTTACAACACCCTGGATCCCCCACCAGGTCTTCTTTCTTTCCCGGGCAAGAAGGCAGCCCACTTCTCTTACAGGTAAAGAAGCCAACCTCCTGGAACAACCCCATGTGCGGTCTGCTAGACACAAAACCCCTAGCTGGGTGTTACAACTGGTACAAACCCCAGTTAGGTTCTGCTAGACACCAACCCCTAGCTGGGTTAAAACTGTATACAGTCCTACAGCTGGACACAGATCTTTCTTAGAAAGATCAGACTGAGAGACCTTACAAGATGAACACTCATGTAAAGCTCACAGTCCCAAACTCTCCCCAGATATACAATAAGCTCGGAGAGAAACAGAAGAGAGAAAAGAAGGCTCGAATGCTTGAAAGCTTGGAAGCTTGAGAGCTTGAAATGCTTTGAATGCTTCTTCTTGGCTCAGGCTCTTTCTCTCTTCCTTGAGTGTATGTGGCGTGAAGGTGCTTCTCACAGATGTACACTCCTTCAAAGATATTCAAGAAAAGGCTCTTCTTGTTCTTCAGCAATGCTCCATCTTTTATATTGAGCAGCTTTAGAATAGATCCGTTGAAGAGATCCGTTGGAGCTCTCTAGTCGTTGCTGATCTTTCTCTTCATTTGTCTAATCAGACTCTGGTGGTCTTCGAGATCTGTCAGCATAGAAGAGAGTGTTAGCATAAAAGAGTGTTTATGATAAACGATGCATGGTACTGTGCTTCTGCTAACATACTGAAAATAGAGGTCATATCTTTTTGACAAGATTCTGAATATGCATGCAGCTTTTGTCAGAAGATATTTGACTTTTTATTTAAGCGCCAAGCATATTTGAAATATAAAGGCAATCTGGAATTCATGAAGAAAATCGTTATGAGCATGACTTATGAAATCGTTATGGGAACGATTTCTTAACAAATCGTTGTGCTCACTTAGCAAGTCGTTGCGCTCACTTATAGAATCGTTATGAGATCGATTTCTTACCAAATCAAAGCGCTTTAAAGAAGAAATCGTTGCGAACACTTATGAAATCGTTATGGCATCGACTTTGGAAAATCATTTCGGTCACTAAGGAACGTTATGGGAACGACTTCTTATCAAATCAATACGCTCAAAGAAGAAATCGTTATGGCCACTTAACAAATCGTTATGAGATCGATTCTTAGCAAATCGTTGCGCTTACAGAAGAAATCGTTATGGCATCGATTTCTTAACAAATCGTTGCGGCGCTTGATACTTTGGCACTTTAAACAGAAATCGATGTATATTGATTAAACATCGATTTTATCATTTTAGTGCGCTATATATTGCATCAATGAAAGACTTAACTTTTGCTATGAGATTGATGCGACACAGATGAAACAAAAATATTCAATTTAAGTTACATCATAAATTTTATATCACTAAAATACAAAGAAAAATAGAGAGTGGTTCAACAATCTCCCCTTTTTGGTGATGACAAAATTATGTGAATTTTCTGATAAAAAATATATAGCAAAGAGTTTCAGAAAATTCATACAAACTCTCCCCCTTTTTGTCACTAACCAAAAGGATGGATCTTACCAGGATTTTCTCTCCCCTTTTTGAGAGAATTTCTTACCATAGAGGGGTTCAACAATTTTGATATTTGAACTTACTCCCCTTAATCTTTGCTCCCCCTGAGCATGAGACTCCACCTGAATGAAACTTGCAAATAATTGTTAGTAATAAAGACTAATTCATTTTTGTGACTACTCTTCTTCAGATGTGATTTGAATGAAGAATCTGCAGTCACTCCTGCCTTGAGCATTCTTGGTTTTTGATGCTCCAAGGCTAACCTGCAAATACATTACTCAGAAGTAGGTACCCAAATCTTTTGGGTCCTTGATGATTAGATGCATAAAAATAGCCTTTAGGTATCCAAACTAGGTGCTTAGTTGTGCAGGTGTTCACAGTGTGTCCTAGTTTATTGCAATGAGAGCAGCAATGAATATAATTGTTTTGCAGTTCTTATTGCCTTATGATGCATGATTTGAACATAATTTTTAGAAACCTTTTTCTTTTGATAAAGCTTGGTTGTTTCAGGTTCCCTTTTCTGAGGCATTTTGGGTTCTTTTACAAATTTTGGCAACGGATATTTCCTGAGTTTATTACTTGTTTTCCTTTTCTGGAGGTGTATAACCAAGCCCTTGTTGTCATTTCCAGATTTTGATCCTTTTAAGCATAGGGCTAGAGATGTTTTTCCTTTAGTTAATTTACTAACTGATTCTTTTAAATAGAGATTTTCTTCAGTTAGAGTTTTTAATTTTTCTTCTAACTCTAGCTTCTCTTTGTTCTTGCTTTTCAAATCTTCATTTAAAATATAATTTTATCTTTATATTCTTTTAATTGTTCTTCTAGTTGTTCCATTTCTGATTTAAGATCAGAATTAGTGTTTTCTAAACAAGTAAGGTTGCTCTTGAGATTTTTTAGTTCTTTTACAACAACCTTATGCTTATTATATAGTTCATTAAAGACTTCTTCTAAGTCTTCGACTCTGACCCTGAATTTGTGCAAGAGTCAAAAGAAGGTCAGAGAGTACCTCATTTAGTCCCACCATGAGGGCTAGATTACCTGCTCTTTCTCTGATTTGAGCATGATGATTCTGAGCATGATGATTCTGAGCATGTGGTCTCTTCATTTTCCCAAGCAGCTGCCATGGCTCTTCTTTTAAATTTCTTGTGCTGCTTCTGGGTTTCTCAGTTTGACCAGTCTTCTTGAGTCTGGACAATCCGGTCGTCTTAGATGTCCAGGTTTTCTGCATTCATAGCAGACTGGTTCTTTTTCTTTTCTCTCTTTCTTTTGAATCCTTCTTGATCCATTTTCTTCTTCTTGAAAATTTTCTGAAGCTTGGACAGAACTCATCTACGTCACTATCTTCAGAATCTGCATTTTTGGAGCTAGAAGAAGAAGTGGAAGGAGCAGCTACAACCTTAAGAGCATTAGTACATTTCTTCTTAGATGAGCTTTCAGACAATCGCTCCATATTATTCATGTGCCATGAGAGAACCTATAAATTATCAATTGACAATTTGGTTAAATCATGGGCCTCTTCAATAGCAGTTACTTTAGGTGTCCATGAAATAGTTAAGGACCTAAGTATTTTTCTAACGGTTTTCTTCATTGGAAAGAGTTTTACCAAGAGAATTTAAGCCTACTACTATGCTTGAAAATCTATTATACATAGTAGTAATGTTTCGCTTGGAAGCATTTAAATTGTTCATATTGTGAAACAAGAATATCTATTCTAGTTTGTTTCACTTTATCCGTTCCTTCATAAGTTATCTGCAGTTTATCCCAAATTTCTTTAGCAGATTTGCATGCAGACACTCTACTAAATTCTCTTTTGGATAAGGCACAACATAAGTAGTTCTTAGCTTTAAAGTTTAAAGATAATTTACTTTTATCAGCAGGTGTAATGGCAGTAGTGCCTTCAATAGGAACAATAACAAAATCACCTACCTCAATTACCTGCCACAGATCAAAGTCTGTGCCTCGAATGAAGCATTCCATTCTCATTTTCCAGTATTGATAATCTTCTCCGTCAAAGAATGGAGGTCTGGTGACTGATTGACCTTCAGCATATCCTTGAGCTGCCATAGATCTTGCTCTAAGATCGTTGGATCTTCTTTGAATGATCAGAGACCCGCTCTGATACCACTTGTTGGCCCTTTTGGTACGGCAGCAAGCAAACCTAGAAGGGGGGGTGAATAGGTTTTTCTGAAATCTGAAATAGAATCTTAAACACAGAAAATAACACTTGAAAGCTTGGTTAGTTCAGTGTGATAGAGAGTGCAGTGCGGAAGCAAATAAACAATCACACAAGGAACACAGGAGATTTATCCTGGTTCGGCCCTTCCCACATGGAAGTCCTACGTCCAGTCCCCAAGCAAACTCTTGGGATTTCACTAACCAAGGGTACAGTCCCCCTTATGGACCTTACAACACCCTGGATCCCCCACCAGGTCTTCTTCTCTTCCCGGGCAAGAAGGCAGCCACTTTCTCTTACAGGTAAAGAAGCCAACCTCTGGAACAAACCCAGTGCGGTTCTGCTAGACACAAACCCCTAGCTGGGGTTAACAACTGGTACAAACCCCAGTTAGGTTCTGCTAGACACCAACCCCTAGCTGGGTTAACAACTGTATACAGTCCTACAGCTGGACACAGATCTTTTTAGAAAGATCAGACTGAGAGTACAAGATGAACACTCATGTAAAGCTCACAGTCCCAACTCTCCCCAGATATACAATAAGCTCGGAGAGAAACAGAAGAGAGAAAAGAAGGCTCGAATGCTTGAAAGCTTGGAAGCTTGAGAGCTTGAAATGCTTTGAATGCTTCTTCTTGGCTCAGGCTCTTTCTCTCT